>JACDJE010000052.1:2097824-2364528 GCA_016647715.1 Pavo muticus
GCCCCGGGGCGTCCCCGGCGAGCGCCTGGCGGGAGGGCGGCGGCGTTGCGGTGGCCCTGAGGGGCGCGCCCGCCGCAGTGTTGGGCCCCGCGGTAGCCCCGTTCAGCCTGAGCTCGAGTGTCTCCGAGGTCGGGGCACATCGTGCACATATGCACAAACAAAAAATCCGATTTTTTCCATCTGATCATCCGCTTTAGTTCCTTAGCCCTAACATTTTGCTATCCATAGGACCTAAAATAATTGTATTAATATTCATCAAGCAAAGCAAGGGTTTATGTTCTGTCCTGTAGGTAATTCTCCTTCAGAAAGATTAACATTCTATTAAACTATACTTTGACAATCACTGTGAAACAAACATAGATACTTTGATTAACTGCTCCATCCAAGTCATCCTGAAGCGGTTGTAAGATTTCTCCCAATTAAATATTAATTGGACATATTCCACAGTTATGGCAGGCTACTTGGGAAGAACCCAAGTCCAAGTGGATTGGAATCTTTCATGTATATGGACTAGATGATCTAAGAGATCTTTTCCAACCTTAATGATTCTATGATTCTATGTTGTCTTCTTACTAACATGTTGAACTAAAGTGATGGATACAAAATGTTCTTCATGCTGACAAATATTTTTAATATACATAGTCACCTTCTAATATGTACACTTACGATTTAATAACTTGCAGTTTTAATTCTGAACAAATATTAGAGAATGGGAAACAGTGAGCCCCTGGTGCTTCTGAAAATAAAGTCCAATCTGACCTGAAGAAGAGCACTGTTTCACTTATAAAACATTCTTAAAATGTGTTTCATCAGCATATTTGGCCATACATTCTCCTCTGATAGCATGATCTACCCAAGAAGAGTTGCAAATTTTGTACACTTTGTGGGCTGGGGTCTTAATTGCATTGTAAAGAAAAGTACACGAGAACTTTTTCCAGTATGTAAACTGTGTCTATGAGCTATGTTCATCTGTAAATGCCTCTTACATCAGCACCCCATTGCAGTCCCCACTTGAGCAGTCATAAACACTTTCATGAAATGATAGTTTAAGTCAAACCTATGGGTGCTGCATGGAAATTCACATGCTAGTTTTGAAAAGATAACAGTTTTGTGTTAGAAAATCATTCGCTAAAAGCAATTAGTAATAGTGGTAGGACATTTCCCTGCAAGGTTAGCACTCATGTTCAGACACATGCCCTGTGTTAGTCGGACCTGGGGCTCAAATCTTGGGTAGTTTTTGCCAGAGTAAATGACTAACTGCAGCCAAGTGATCTGAGATGCTTGAAACCTGTCTCCTGGTTACCCTGGTTAACTTACTTGCTCTACTGAGGTACCAGTTATACCAAGTGGAGTATATATGGAGTGGAAAGCGAAAGGAAATAAACATAGAGGGAGTGAAAGAAACTGTATTCCAGGAGATAAACTGGAATAAACACAGAATTCCTCTATAGACCAAAAGTTGCAGAGAATTTAGCCTTATCACAAATGCCTTGACAGGCAGGACAGAACAGTCACTGGAACTGATGTGGTTTCATAGATTTTTTAAGAAAAGTTGCAATAGTAAATCTCAGATCTCATCAGTAGTTCTGTTTTGTTTCCTCCTTGGCCTCATGGTTGAGACAGCTGTCAGAAAATGTAATGTAACTTGTTTGATACATTCACGTAACTCAGTTCTCACACTAGAATATTCAATCTTAGCATCTGCAATTAATCACGGTCCGTGGGGATTGTTGGAGGACATGTAACACTCTATGGTTCAACATTAGAACAACAACAACAAAAAAAAGCATTTAGATGAAGCTGTCAGTTTGTCTGCAATCATATTTTCCTTTATTTCCTTTCCAAAATATTACTTAAGAACATTAAAGTTTGTAAAAATTCTTTATATGGTAGCAGTAGGCAGTTTTGGAAAAATGTTTTGATGGATGTTTGACTATCTATGGAAATAATCTTCTGAGTCTAAGGTTAGCTGAACATGCAAGTGAATATCATATTAAAAAGAGAAATATATAGAACATCAGTCAGGTTCTCAATGGTGAGGGTTCTCAAAAGGCAGAAGTAAAAACATTATTGTGCACTGATAAAATTCTTTTGCTTGAAAAGTAATAAGAAATGTTAGCATAGATTAAAGGAACCAAGGAGAGATTTCATTATCCTGTGATTAGATTCTGAACATGAACTGGATCTCTTTATAATAATTACAGCAGGAATCATAGCTTTTAGATATGTTGTTTCTTTACAGTAGGTTAGAGATGAAAAAAACCCACTACTATTGTAGCTGTTACACATGAGAAACCACTTGACCAAAAATTCACTGAATCACCATGAAGTTTTTTATTGTAGATCTGATATGTGATGATAAGCAATGCAGAGGAACTGGACCAAATATGTCAGATTTCTGTCTTCTTGCAGTTTTAGAGTGCTCCCCTTAAGCTGTGTTGAATTTGTAGTAAATGCAGTTAGGGCAGTTCTCTAACTTTCTAATAGGTTGTGTCTGCAGCAGAATAGCTGTCTAGGTTTCTGTTTCTGTTAGCAGTCAATAGCAGATATCCAGAGAAAAGTGTATAAACAAGTAGCCATATACATCTGCTCTTCCAGTACAGTCTCGGATAATCACACTTTTGATGTCCCCAAGACAGTGGTAGCATCTGTTGGTTTAAGAGGCCTGGAATACTTTTCTTCAATGAATTTGTTCATTCACTCTTTAAGTCTGTATTTTTTACTATCTCCCATGTCCTACTGCAGAATTCTTCAGCTTACTTGCGCAATGCATGAAGTCTTTGTTTCAGTTGATGCCCCTGATTTCTTGTATTGGAAAAAGTGGTGGATAGGCTCCCTATTTATCATCTCTATATCACTCATGATACTGCACAGTTGTTTTTCTCTCCTAGTTACATCTTTTCAGGTTGAAATGTCCTGGTCTCGTTGCTCACTGACAGAATAGAAATTATCCCATGGCTTTGATCATTCACTTCACAGTACTTTTTATAATTGTTTCATTATGCAGTTAAAAATTGTGGAAGAGAAGGCTGGGACCCAAATGAGTGAATGAATAAATGAGCGAATGAATAAAAGAAAGAACTGATATGTAAATGAAGGAAATAATGGTTCTTGAAAGCTTTTTGAAAATAATGTATTAATCACCTGCGAAGTAAGGATTTCTCTTAAATATGATTAACGGATTTAGTTATGAGCCTTTTATTTCCAGGTATCCGGATTCATGATGTGTTTTCCAAAAATAATTCAATGAGCACTAGTCACAGAGAATAAATCCATGGGAATTCAGAGGGTTACTGCCAGCACCTCTATCTCAACAATCTAAACACCAGTCACAAGAGAAAGGAAATTGTATAGGGTACTGCTGTTATGCTGCTTTGTGCTACTGGTGATATCTTTCATGTTGCTTTGTAAGTTTTTCCTTTTCATTATAGCACTTTGGTTATTCTTCTTTATAGATTATATAATCATAATTGACTATAAAAATTTTGGAGTACCAGCCTTGTAGATGAAAGGTACACATTTGTTACACTATAATTAGATTTTGCATTCTCCTTTTAAGAGTTTTTGTTTAATGGAAGTCTGCCTGAAGGCTCTCATTTCAATTCAGTTTGGATGAGACTGTGGGAACTGAAGGATTGCAGTATAAAGAATTGGTTCTTGTGTGTGTACAACATAGTCTTTTCAATTGTTTGGCTTTTGTTAATCAGAGATCACTTTAATGCCACAGGCTTTAGTACCTTTAGTCTATGAAACTACTGTTCTTCCTTTAGCAGTTATATGTATTTCAAGACAGGGAAAAGCTTTCTGCCAGTTGTCAGCTGCTGCTGTCTTTTCTGTGTTGCTGCTGCTGCAACACCTGAAGGTATTCAGAGGTAAAGACACTGAGACACTGCAATTTTTAAACCAGCCCCATTGCTGCCCCTAATTGTATACAGTTGTAAATCTGCTTCCTGAAGTGGTGGATTAGTTTGTATTCCACGTACTTCAATCTTACAAAGGCAGTAGAGATTGGTATTCAGAAATGCAAAACTAGCACATCTTCCAATATACCTGAAGAGGATTGGACAATTATATGTACAGACTACATACTGCATGTGGAAATCCACATATAGGCATTCACTTTTCTTGGGGTTAAACAGTAGAAATGTGAACCTCATGATCATCAAGCACAGTCTTTGGTCATTATAGGCACCTATCACATCATTCTTTTCAGAAATGTTTCAAACACTATAGCATGTACATGCTAGGAATCTTCTGATTTCCAGCCTTCATTTATACTCATTCATTTTTGTTCCAAGATTCTCTTTTAGCTTTTAATCTCAGTTCGTATTTCTTTCCAGATTACCTTATGTATACATCTGTTTTCTTGCCTTTGTTTTCCTCTTTTCCTAACAGTTCATTTTCTTAAAACTGTTCTAGTTATGACTGCTTTTCTACTGCATTACACTTTTGTAGTTTTATAATACTGATAAACCTTAATTATATGATTTCCTCAGGTTTTTAGGAGATCTGATCTTTTCAATAGAGTCCTCTACCATATGCCTCCTTTGTGTATATTGGTATATTTCTAGAGTATTATGCAGCTTTTTCATCTTCATGATTTTCTCACATGTTCACTGCCTAAAGACTTTGATTTCATTTTGTCTTCTCTCAATAGCAGTTTCATTTGTCCTCATTTGAAAGACTATCAGAAGATTCTTCTCTCTTCTCCATGGGACATTTTTCAGTCATCTAATATGCTCACCTGATATGAACTGCAACTGCATTTCTTATTCCTCCATTCTCTATGAACTCTACTAGGTGGGACTCCCAGATATAGATAGCTCACAAAATGCAGTTAATGCACTTTGCATTTACGCATCTCCATTTTCTTTGTCATTCTTTAAATGTCCTATGCTGTTGCAGTTGGATATTACCTTCCTGCATCAACTGAAATACAGGGAAAGACAGCAGAAGTAATTTGGCCTCCTTTGAAGTCAATAGCAAAATTGCCATGGCATAACTTCCTTTGTAGAGAACTCAATGATGTAAGGTCAAAGTCTGGAATTGTTTTCACTTGTATACAAATGGGAAAATAATCTAGTAGTTGTCCAATATGTAAACACATAGCTTTTCTTCAATGGAAAACTAGAACTAGAGGAGATCTGAGTCCAAAATTAATGCAGTGCTAAATCTGGTAATTGGAGGTTTGTGTCTCCTTGTCTCATTAATTCAGTTAGATTACTGGATTTGTCATATGCAGTATCTATTCAGAAACAAGTGTGTGTGTGTATTCACACAGGTATGCATATGGAGAAATTGACAACTGAGTTCTTTCTTTTGCTGTCTGTCTGGAGTGTTAAGTGACTTTGTCTCAGTGTCTTAGTACATCCCAGGTATTCCCACGATAGATTTGAATGGCGAGTTGGAGAATGTTTTGCTTGTCTTACAAGGGAAAGCGAGGCACCATGAATATAAATCACTTCCAGTGTTACTCAGGAGACTCATATCAACTGGAAACTTAAGCCATAAACCTGGAGAGCCAAACTTACCCTATAATTGCAACACATCCTCCAATTGATTCTGAATTGCTTTAGTTTTGACATTATAACATTGTTTCCATAACACAATATTGTCTTTATAGTACCTATTGGTCCCTTTGCTCTTTTAATTCATTTTAGTAGCGTTCATTTGAAAATGCTACAAAAAGTTATGCACAAGATCATTTTAAATGATAATGTGCATAATAAAGTCTAATATGATGCCTGTGGCAATTTCACACGGGAACATAAGCTTCAGGGTAGCACTAGCTACACTTCAGAAAAACACCTAATAATAATTAACTAAATCTTCAATTAATATTAAAAACAAACCATAACAATTAACTTTGTGTAGGATGAGTTCTAAGCCTGATATTGCACATAATTCTGACACTTGGCTGTTTTCTGAAGTTTTCCTTTACAGATATTTATGGGATCATTGTGACCTGCTCGTAATTGAAAACGAGACAAAGAATTCTCCCACCCATGGGACAGTAAATCAAACTGTGTTGTTTAAATTCTCCTTGAGGTTAATAAATCACTAGGAAGATCAACCCCCAAAGACCTAATATCTCCAAAACAATCAGTTGGTGTCCTTAATATCTGATACGAAATCCATGAGTGTCTTTGGTGTTCTATTCCTTTTCACAGAGATGTCCACATTATGCTAGGAATCTTTCTCAATAAAGACAAACTAGAACATAAGCGACATACTTTATTAACTACAGAGTTAATACACAATATTTCCAGTTTAATCTACTTAATTTACTGTGATTATTTTTTCAAATGAGGATTTAGCTACTGTATTTTGTGCTCAGGTCACTACCTTTCTTTCTTTTTTTTTTTCCAGATACTGAATTGGGAAGGCATTCAGAAATTCCACCTTGCAAGACAAGACAACTCAAACCTCCTGGGGAGCCTCCCAGGCACTGTTGCTATTCCGGCAACCTCTTCTATATTCTTATTTTATCAAACAACTGCTCTCCTTGGACACCTAAGGGCTGCTGTGCTGCAATGTGAAGATCTCAGGAGCTGAGATCAGACTGTTCTTGCTTGGCAGAGAGCCCCATATTATGTTACTTTGTGCCAGAGCTGATTGGAGTGAGTCTGTTCACAATAAATTTCAGATCATAATACTGAACTCCATCATTTTGCAAAGTCTTTTGATCTGTAATACAGGTAGGTGAAAGAACTTTCACAACAATGGCTCATCCAATAAAATTCACTTGACCTCACAAGAGATGAAGAGCAGTGTTTTTTAAGTGCAAACTAAGGCAAATCTCATACAGGGTCTCAGTAAATGTTTGCTGAAAAGCACAGCAGGAGCCATAGGGAAGCTATTAAAAATGCAGATTTAATTTCAAAAGGAGTTCCAGAGAGATTTTTATTTTTCACATTAGAGTTACAACCATGCACGAAATTGCACTTGCAAAAGTTGACCTCTGCTATGATGGCCTGAAAATGCTGGAAGCAGAGCTGTCTCCTGGCAGATGGAATGAGTATTCCTATTACGCAAGCAAGCTTTGAGTTCGAACTGCAGCGCCACATACAGGTGAGTGCTCATTTTGCATTCTGTCTGAGAAAAAAAGCACACTGCTATGTCCAGTGACCCTAAATTAAGACTCATCTCTAATTCCTCAGTTCAGCTACTGCATTGAAAAGAATAAATCATTTGCACTACTCAACTCTCATTTTTGTAATTGCTGCCTAGATAATTTGCTGATGGATGCATTAGTAATATCTATGTACAGTGCCACTGGGGACTCCTTTATGCTGGGAAATCCTCCTCTGAGGAGAAGCAGTCAATATCCAGAATCCAGCCATAAAACTTACAAATAAAAGCAAACAACATGGTTGAGACTGAATTCTGGACCTTGCACATGCAGACCAGCAGGAGGGGAGAAACTCATCCCTCACCCTACAGGGTGAAACAGGGCTTGAAGAACTGAACTGCAGCCTGATTACAGGACTGCAGGTTTTCAGACTTTCCTGTCTTTTTTAGAACTAATTCAGGGGCAGAGGTGACAGATTTTCAAAGACTGCTAAAGACACGATCATTAGCTATGTGTTAGTGGAGCTCAAAACAGCGTTTAATGAGCCGAGAAGAAAGATAAATTGCTGACTTCATCTCAAAGTCTATAGTAGCTACAGTGAATACGTCTGAAACATTTGTCATTAATTAGGCATCGTCACTTACCTCCTGGATGAGGCCAGTGCCATCCTGAGCATCATAAAATCCATGAACTGCAGTATATGCCTCCAGAATTTGATAATCCAAATGAATCAACTGGACAAAACTCTCTTTCAACCTGTTAGAGCTATTGATTCATTTGGATCTATAACTTGTTATTAAATTTTCATTCTCAACAAAGACTGTTGGTTTATATTAAGAAAAAAATAAGAGGAAAGATTGTGTACAGCACATGAATATCCTATTAAGGAACTCACAGCACACAGGAAGAAGCAGAAGAGATTACAAGGTCATGTTAATGCTTCTATCCAGTATGGTGTAGGATTCCACTGATTTCGTGGAAGTTATGGTCTCTGTCTTGGTGTCTCCATGGGCAGGAAAGAATAAGATACTCATATATCAGAGGCAATGCATCTCAATTTAAATCTGCCTTTCCTAATTCTGGCCCTTCCCTAGCATTCCTTAATACTGCATAGAATAAGGGTAAAATGCTTCCTATCATGCCTTCTCTCTGAATACTCCTTTAAGGCCTGTTCCAGTTAAAAACTGAAAATACAAGATCAGATTCACCAAATGCCTCCAGTGGTTCTATTGCACCTGGTGGTGCCTTCTAGGTTTACCAGACATGAGTATTTGTCTAGGTGACACAGGGCCAGTGCAATGCTGCTTTCTATCCCTACCTTGTGCAAAAGGCCATTTGACAAAACCAAGGACTCAGGTTCCAAACATGTCCCCCTAGAGCCAAAACCTCCTTGGGAAGGATCCCAAATTATTAACCTTTTTTTTGTGTGTGAAGGAAAAGCTTCATGTTCTACATAAGCACAACAGGAACATCTAACCCATCAAATATTCAAATGGCAAACAGACTATAGCAGAGGCAATACTTTACTGTACCCCAGTAAAGCTGGCTGTAGTACTGATTGGGTATGTAATCTTATTCTGAGGAACCAGAGTGGCACAGAGCCTGTCCTAGGCTCAGGGCAGAACAAAGTAGAGCTTAGCAGCAGTCTGGTGTGCCAGTTCCTGTTGGCCATGCCAGGCATACCTCAGCTGTAGCCGACAACCTGGCACTGAGGCTCGATTAATCAAGAGAGGTTATATAATAAGCACAGAATTTCAGCCAGAAAAATTCCAACATATCTGCACACAAAACCCTCATTGTCCAGTCAGGTCACTTCTGCACCAGCTGCTTTTGTGAACAATTTTTCAGCTTATCCTCAAACAGTGTCTGTCCTTGATCATTTAAAGCTGTGTCTGTGATGTTATTGATCCCACTTGCGCTTCCAGCATGTGTTTTGGTGGAAAATCCAGCACAGAGAAAAGTGCAGTACACTTTCTCAGCATTCACAAGAAGAAAAAAATGAATTTTTCTCCTTTTGGATTTTACTGTTTGTTGCATAATAGCAATGATCTCTATTGCTTTCATATACTTGCAATAAATGGCTTTTGAGATCAATGAAATGTCTGAGCTTCACTTTGGCTATTAATCATTCTCAGTAGCAATTTATTGCTTCATATATTACAAACAACAGAAGTTATTCCTTAAACCTCACCAGATAGCTGAGGACTGCAAATTTCAAACTTAACTCTGAGAGACAGATTCACTGATGGCAATACCCGTGTTGTCCCTTATAACAGTAAGTAATAATAACAGCACTGTGCCTTCCACCTTCAGATTTCAAAACCCACTATAAAATGCATTAAAGAAAAATGAATCTTGCTTCTATAGATGAAGGAGGGGAGAAGGTGAGGATATGGATAAGAAATATCTGTGAAGATCCCCTCCCATCTTATTTCTTCCTTTCTGGGAAAGCAGTATATAAAGAACCTGATGGATAATACTTGTCCTTGTTGCCATCCTGGTGGCAAAAGACAGAATTCACATTCTTCTGCCAAGTATATTCTGGGTTTATCCTCTCTATTCTCCCATATTATCTTTAACCTTGCTTTATTGTTTAAAACGCTTTATCCAGATTAGCCACCCAAATTCTGAGTTTCAGTTTTTTCTACAATTTAAAAATGATCCTGCCTGCTGAGTCTATTTCTGCACATAGAATAGGTCTACACTATTATTGACAGTTATTTTGTGTTATTGCAGCACATGATTGCAATGGACACTGCCCAAAAAGAAGAGCTGAATAGCCTGCATTCAAACTTCCCTGGTTTTCAAAAAAACATGTTACATTTCCATTAGGCTTACATAAGACACTGTACCCTCCCTTCTAAGTACCAGTGCCTTACCAGCATCTTCTTATTCCATGGATTATTTCCCTTTGAATTTTAGGAACTACATTTTAATAATGGAAGAATAGATCATTTGCTCTTTGAAGCTTGAAAGAAGAGGATCAGAAGGAGGAGAACTGGTTTCTCCTCCTTATGCACCACTGACTGAATTGTTTCCACATTTCCAGTTTAATCTAAATTAAACTTGTGTAACTTCAGAGGATGATGGAAGAGATGCCGGACTGAAATTGAGACAGCTCTTATAACAACGCTCTTGGAAGTTTCAGAAAGTATTACTGCTCTGCCCCCCCCGCCCCTTCTTTTCCTGCCTTACACAAGCCTGAACAGCAAATCTTACCAACCTTCCTCAGAACTGAAGAACAGAACATCCACATAACTGATGAATGCATATTCATCAAATATTAATTTCTATTCTAACTACCTGAGGAGGTAGCATAAATAACAGAATTGATGTAGTGAGTCAAACCAGAGATCCAGTTAGTTTAGTATGCTCTCTCTCTCTGGCCAAAGATGGATGTTTAAATAAGAATATAAGAACATAGGATGTACAGAACGATCCTTTCCCACTTATAGAAATCCGCAGCTTACTGCAATTACAAAAAGACCTTTGTTGTCTAGCAAACTGAGAAGAGCAGTCTGGAAAGATGATTCTCCAAATGACTCCTCTTTGGATTGTCTTGTGCCCTTAAGCAATTCAGAAAGGTTGTGACTCAGTTAACAAGCTGGTATGAAAATATCCATCAGGCTTTGCAAGTCTGTAAGGACTGGATTCCTTTATATAGCCATGTATCACTGCAGCATAGCTTATGACACAATAGCCATAAAATCTGCTACCAGCAATAAGGGTAAAACATGCCATAAAAAGTAGCTTAGAGATGTTTTCACGTCTTGAAAATCAAACAGACAAATGAGGTTGAAAATTTATTATCCAGGAAACATTGTATAGCATAGAAAAGACAAAGACAAGTTAGAATTATGTGGCTGTACTAAAGTCACTTTTCTTTATGCTCTAATAAAAAATAACAAAAGAGCTAATGAGCAACATAGCTGCAGAGAACAGCATGAACACCTTTCAAATGAATGCTTAATGAAAATTAGTACTAGCAATCTTGCAGCATCAAAACAGACAAGGAAACTAGCTGTGTATTGAAACAAAGGTTTTCCTAAGATCTTATCCATCCAAAATTATCTACAGTATCTAATGGGACCATGCTATATATTCTTTCTTCTTCAGAAAGTGATGAGATGGATGAGTATTTCTTTATTTGCAAATAGGTTTCAGAATCCCCTAAGGTATTCCATGGTTATGATTTGGAGACATTATTTATGATGTTATGCTAAAGATGCAATTCTGAATCTACCATTAAGGTCTTGTTTTACACTAGTCAGCCACCATACTTTTATATCAGTTTTACATAATTACATCAAACACCTATTTTCAAAATCTATAAAATAAAAAAGTATAATTCAGCAGAAAAGCTATACCTCATATTATGTCTCCTCATTTCTATTTGTTCTTCTAATAGCATAATAAGAGGAAAAATAAAGAAAACTAATTTACTCAGTGAATTGTACATATAAGTGGAATATCATGCATGAGTTTCCTTGCCATATTCCACCAAATTGCACATTATCCATCAATAACATTATGCAGTCATGTGAAATATTAAATAATAGGTTGGCTGCTTTCCATGAATTCCATTACATTTTTCTTTCATACTTAAAAACAAACAAACAAACAAACTTCCACAACTTTATTGAGTAAAAAGGTCAATCAGAAAATATCAAACAGTCCAATCATATTCTTCACTATGTCAAATATAGCAGAGATTTTAAACATCTTACATAATGGAGTTATTTCTTGCTTCATTTGATAGTCTGTCCTCTTCTGTATTGTTTGCTACTTGATATGGTGATAAATTTTCCTCTAAAAACCTCCAAGCATCTTTCAGGTCACAAAAATGTATTTTGCTCTTAATAAAACTATATCTAGTTCAAAAATTATCACTTAACCCTTAAAACATAAGGAGACATTTCCTCTTATTGTTTAGAGTGTTATGATCAAAGATTATATTATCCACTGCATTCAGTTTTGCTCAGAAAATGTAAGAACGGTCAAAAGTTGATTTCTGAAAATCTTTTGCCATATTTTTCAAAACACTGCTTGATCAGCATCAAGGAAATTGCTTCTTATTGAAATCTAAGCATTAATGTATAAGGCAATATTCTCATCACATAGGCTTGTATGTATAGAAAAGCTGACTAGAACAGGTGGTTTGTTTTGTTTTCAAAAACTATTTTTTCTAAAATGCCTGGTTTGCAAAACAGTAACGTTCTCAGTGCAGGAATAATGTGGCAAAGGGAATGCATTCCACTTAATTTTGTTACAGCAAAATCTCTGCAAAAACCAGAGAAGAAAACCTCTCTTTGCCCCAGTCTTTTAAGAGCAGCACGACAGCCAGTAATAGCATGGCTGTGATCACAACCATTTGTGATACGTGATCTGCCTCCATCCACAGTAAATCACTGAGTCGTCATATTGCACTGCAAGCTCATTCATAACATATACTTCCTAGAATATTCTTTCCCAGGTCAATGGACTCATATTGCTTCCACTATCTATTAGGTGTTAGGGAACTCCACCTACAAATCCATTCCTCTAAGTATAATTAATTTATAATTTGCCTTATGAAAGAGAAAGCAGGCAAGTAAAGAGACGGATACTCCATTCTTACAGCTGTCAAGAAAGTGGTCCAGACCATGAATAAACAAACTCAGAAAAGAAATTCTGTCACATTCATACTGGGACTCTCAAATTCTGAAAGGTAAAAAAACAAATAATCGAATGCTCCAACATAACATCATCAGAACTGGAGAAAATCTGAGAGAGACAACAAAGACATGACATTGCCTGCTAACTGTGTAAGCTCAGGCTGGTTGTCAGCTGTTTGATGGTGAAGTCAATTACTAATAATGGACCATCACTAATATTCTTAAAAAAATAAAAAGCCTGGATTAATTCAAGAATTTATTTCATCCACTCAAACCTATCTACTCAAAGTTACGAATTCATCCAGAGTAGCAGTAGAAATAGGAAAGCTGGAGTAAGTTCAACAAAGAGGGCACTTTTCCAATACCTCTCTCTGTCCCAGTTTGCATAAAAGGGATTAAGAATGCCTGCTCATTGTTTCTATAGTACTCTGAGAGATACAAAAGCCAAATAAATGCCACATTTCATTTTGAATAAAGTTTGAAAAGTAACTCATGTTTTATTGTGCATCAGTGAACCATCATGTGATGTACTCTGCACAGGTCTGTGGAAGGAAACGATATGGGGCAGGAGAAATGCTCCATGGTTGAGTTAGGTTATAAAGTGCCATACTGTATATTGTACTGCACAGGCAGTAGCCAACACTATTTAAAACACTGCTTTCATTAACTTCATTAACATTAACTAAATTCATTGTAATGGCTCTTGTTTTCTGTTGTCATGGCTTGTGTAACCATAGTAAGTTCAGCAAACCTAAGCTGAGTTAGTCACCATAAAGTCAGGGCTACCAGCCTCCCTAGATGTCCAGCACCTGAAGTCAGAACTGAGCTTCTTCACACTGTTCCGGTGTTTTAAAGTGTGAAATGTCTTTAGTTTCAACTTAAGAACACTGTGAACAGTATGTAACTGTCCCCTTTATCCTTTTGAAAGAGACAAAACTCAGCAACAATATCAATAGCTGTCACAGGCTTTTGCAATGGACCAAGCCTCCATTCAAGGCATCTATTTTTGTCAGCCGATTTAGTTATTAAGATAGATCATATTCCCATTAACAGGGAAAATGTTACCTTTAGATCAGGATTTATCGTTGTTCAAGGGCTGGAGCTTTCCCACTCCAGTCTGCCTTCCTGCGGGGCAACTCAGGGCAGGCGCACTGTGTCGGTTCGTGCAGCAGAGGACACTATTTCACACATCATCACCGCCCGGGCAGTGCGGTGCGGGAGCAGCCCCGCTGCCATCAAGGCGTGCCTGTTTTCCACATAGAAAAGAGAGGTTACATTAAATTGGAGGCGAAGGGCCATGCATGCCAAAATGGAATATTATCAAGACATAATTAGGTAATATCAGAAAATGCAATAATAAAGGGATTGGAAGGGATTTCTGCTGACAATGTGCGGATTGCTTGACCAGCTTAGTGCTGTGCATTAACATCCTGAAACTTCCCTGTTCTCCCTTTACCTCCCCATCCCCGCTGAAACCCGAGACAAAAAGCGAACTGCCGCCCTCTGTTCATCAAATCTGCAGCCATCTCTGTGCTCTGAGCACAAAATTCATGGCTGTACTCTGAATTTCCTGGAACTGAATCGGGTGATTCTGAGTACAAGCATGACACAGATGCATGAAAATCCAGGGAAAAATGCATTTATAAAGGCTGTTAAATAATTTATGCCATGCTAGTTGTTTCATTGCTTAACTTAGCACATCAAGGGAACTATTTAATTAAGTTTATTTTGAAAGATCCCAGCTATTAGCGTGTTATAAAAGGATTAGGAAATATAATCATATTCTCAGTTGAGGTTTTAATATAACCACGTAATGTTGAACTGCCTGCCTCCAAGTAGGAAGCTCAAAAGTACGTTCATTGTTGTCTCTGCAAAAGAAATCATAAAAGCCTAAAAGTTCTGGGAGAACCAGAAATTAAGTTTTTAACAAGTTTTTACACATTGACCCACTTTTCAATCAGTCAGTCATTATGCACAGCTTTCATATAAATTTGATTACCAAATTGATAAATTTGATCAACTGCCTTATATCTTTGGTGCTGTTGTGCATACTTAATAAGAACAGCAAGAAAGTCACATCTTCTGGAACAGGGCAGTAACTAAAAAACAACAGAACGCAAAGTTTGGGATTATTTCCTTCCCATTCCAAGCTGCTTTCTGGCAACAACAAATGTCTGACTCCTCGATTTTCTTTAAAGTAATGCTATATGAGCATTTTCTTGGACTCCTCTGTGCTTAGTCTTTACTTCTCTTCATATTTGGCTACGTCTACTCACAAAGATTCTGCTCAGCCAAAACAGTGAGTGGACCTCATGTTCCCAGGTCTCTCTCATCAAAACTTGCTATGAAATACCACAATACTGCTTGCAAACTTTTTTTGCATGAAAACCAAAAGCATCTATCAATGCTCTGTTGTGCAACGAATGGTATAAATGCACCGAGAAAGAAGCTTGTCCAGTTGCATGGATTCCAGCTTAACTACAACACCATTAAATACTTCACCATGAATTATGTTGTTAAACTCAAATTAGAGTGAAAGAACAAAATTATTCCATTTGAATATATTCCTCATCATCCTTTACAATAAGTTAAATCTGTTTATACTATGCATGCATTGGTTGTCCACCAATATGTGTATTACCACTCATCTACTAGGTATAAAAAGTTCTAAATCATCCATTCATACTCATAAATACTTTGTGATGAGGATTTAAATAAACTAGGTTATATATGCCAACTGCCAGCTCAGTTCCATTAAAAAATATAAAGATACTTGTCAATTTCTGATCTAGTTGAGTGTGAGCATGTCATACACATGGCTATTTCAGCCCTTAGGAAAGATTCAAGTGCCAAAATCACTCAGGGAAGGTGCAATTTTCACCAGAGGCGTTTTGTTACATTAACTCAAAGGTCTATCAGCAGATACATGGAGAACTGCAGCTACCAAGGCATAATCCTTCTCATGCCAGGGAAAAGGTAAAGCATAGGACTAGAAAGTTTTAAGGCTTCTCAAAGTCATGAAGCGTTCCATCTCTGGGTACCAATAGCAGCTTTAGGAATACGTTCACCTTTTAGAATCTAAGCTATCTTGGCCATCTTTGATAACTAATAAAATTTATACTTAACAAATGTAAGTCCTATTTATTTCAAGGATTGTCTTGATAAGATCCAAAAATCAGAATTGAATAGGCCCTTATTTAGGGAACCTAGGGCATATCACAGAGAGAACAGTTATACACTGAGTCTACTGAGACGTAAATTATATCTCTGTAGAGCAGAAATGGGATACAAGTTTCTAGCGGTGAGGGGGATGTAGGAGGAGCACTCATTAACTGTACTTCTGTGAAAAATCTGAAGTTGTCTCTTTGAAAAACAAAATATTTAGGCAAGAAAAATCTTTCCATGAGATAGCAATCACAGAAAAAATTTATTCAGGTCTTTAAGTATCTCACAGAACTCACAGGTACTATTTTTGAGTTCCTACAATTTGGGATGTTATTTCTTGCTTTTGAAAGGTTTCTGCCTCACAGAAATAAGAAAACTTGCCTCTCTTCTTTTACAGAAGGCACAGCTGTGTGTTTCACAGCAAAATGAATTAAGGGCACAAGAGAAGCATCTTTCCTTTTGTCTTGCAATGTGTCAGGCATACCCCAGGCATATAACAAATAATAAATAAAATAACAGTGTAAGAATGGGTGTGATGAGAATACTATTACCATACTCTGGAGTCTCTGTCATGCTCTTTCATCTCACTCTTGGCAGCCCACTTGCCAGTTCACATCACAGTTTGAGAAAGATCTGCCAGGATATCAGCTACACACGACAACAAGAAACTCGGTGTATGCATGTGTATATTTATATAGGCATACATACTCACTCACTCACTCACACAAACACATATATATTATTAAGCTGCTCACTCCATGGGTACAACTCAATAAGACCTTTGAATATAGCTTCTGGCCAGTATAGAAACAGAATGCAAATAACAATGTTCCTTTTCAACATATTCTTAACCTGTCTCCTGGAAAAATGGCTGATTTAAGGAAGGCAAAATACATATCATGGTTCTTCTCCACTTTCTCTGCTCTAATCCTTTGCATAAATAAGAGTATATTGTGTAAGTCGATAGGAAACTCTACTGAGGACATCTGCTTCTAATAACTAATATCTAGGCCTTGGTGGTTAGTTATATATGGAATGATGAATGTAAATTGTATGATAAATGCTGGCAGTCCTCCTGGCATGGCATCAGTAGAGTTAAACAGCCTAAAGTGCTGTGATTGCTCCACCTTTATATTTCATCTGACAGTTCTCTTTCTCTCTCTGGATTGTCATGTAGCCCTTTTGCTTTGTCTGTTCACATTATACAGTAGCTCCTCTGGTGTCACTTTCAATTTTTTCCATACAAATGCATTCTCTGTGATACTTTCAAATTTGTGCACAGGAGACTTCCTCAGGCTCATTGTTGCTTCGGCACACTTACCTTTATGCATAAATAATTGATATTAATAATACAGATTAATAAATAAAATGCCATCCCAAGATAGTAAAAGCATTTAGAAAAGTTAGTTTTCACAATACATACCTTAATAGACTGCCAACATAAAATTTCCTCTGTATAGGACTTCCAAATTCTTCCACAGCTTCACTGGTTTCAGTGTTTATACTGGCAAGTAGAAGAATTTACAACATAAACCGATGGTGACAAGGGCTTTGATAAGAAAACAGATCCAGATTTGCAAGAAAAGACTGTACCTGACCTTAGGCATGGGCATTGGAAGAAACCACTACTGCCTGTGGCCTCTAGTACTACAGGGCATAATACTGCAGAGATAAGGACTTGATGCATGTTTTAATATTGAAGGACCATTGGTATATAATATTTGGTATGAGAATATTCAGGTTTTGCCACTGAGAAAATAACTTCTCCTTGAATAACTCTTTAGTTCCCCTCCTCTTTCCCCAGATGACGTTGGATATGATTTGAGCTGACACCCACACTTGTGTGTTTGAATAGTTCTATTCAGTGCGAGGTTACAGTTTACATGTCAACTTCCCAGACCTAAAAAGCACGAAACTCTTGATTATGTTTGTCAGCCCATCCTGAGTTTTTAGTTCATTATGAGATTTATTGAAAAAGAAACATTGAGTACTTGATTTTCCTCTTTACGATCTATGATCTAAAACATTTTTTTTAAAGTTACTGAATAACACAAATACCCCCCAACACCTCCTAAGGATTTGTATCTCTATATCAGTAAAAGCTTATAACACAGAAAAGTCTGCTCTAAGAACTTTGCACAACTAAGTTCTCTCTTGTTAACATATAGTTTTAGTCTCTTTGATTTTAAAATATATAAATCCAATATAAACAAAAACATATGAGAAGAATGATATAATCTGTATATTTTCCACTGAAAATTTAAACATTTAAAATGAATGAATTCTGAAAGGAACAGCTTTGAGTGTTATTGACTGAAAAAGCAGATGGTGCAAGGCTACATTAGTGTCACAGAGCATTACCTTCATGCTTAGGAGGAGAGATGGCATCTCAGTGATGTGCTGCTTTTTTCATTGCTTTCTAGGTGGTTCAAGTCATAAAACAAACAAAAAAAATACCGTTTCTTACTGAAGTTATGTACTGAAGAAATTAATGCACCTCTGATTTACTTTTTGCATACAGATTGCTTCTCTGGGGGAAGATTCAGCTTAAGGCTGATAAGTCATTTAAGTCTCACCTAAAACCTTAAAATGGAGTGCAAGTATGACTTAAATTATGCATGAACCTTTAGCTAGCCTTTGTGGAAGGGTAAACTTTAACCAGGTCTCTTCAGCCTCGAAGCATTAGCCTTAACCTGTTTTCAGTTATAGGGGAGATGAAGATCCAGCAGACAAAGACACCTGTCATTTTCAACTCTCTCTTTCCAGAGGCCCAAATCTTTTTCCAGTCATGTAAAGCATGCTTATAAAAATAAATTCTGAGTTTTTGAACAATAATATGCACAGTTATTCCAATCCTATTGTAACAAAATACAGAAATCTATGCCAGCCCAGAGTGATGCCTATGAGGCTCACAGAGTGTTCCCCAAACCCAGTGCATAGCAGCCAGAGTGATAAGAGCCAGCCACCTTCTCTCTTGCCCAGGCAAGTCTGTTTACTAGAAAAAATCAAACACATGAACAGACCAACAAAAGGGGACTAGCAGCTGAAGTCCTTTGGTTTATTAAGCCCGGAGCAAAAGAGACTTGGGAGAGGCTTCACGGCAGCTCATTACAGCCCCTCACAAGGAGTGGAGGGGCAGTGCTGAGCTCTGCTCTCTGGTGACAGCGACAGGGCATGAGGGAATGGCATGGAGCTGCATCTTGGGAGGGACAGGTTGGGTTCTGCACCAGAGGGCATGGCACTGAGCTGCTGGAATTCAAGGAGCATTTGGACAGTGTTCTCAGACAAACAGTGTAATTTTGGGTGGTGCTGTGCAGAGCTGTGAGTTGGACTCAGTGATCCTTCTGGGTTGCTTGCAACTTGAGATATTCTATGATGCTATTCATCACAGAAATGTACTTCATAAAAATAAAGTTATTTTTATGAACTATATTGTTTTCAGCTTACATAGTACAAAATGTTTTGACAGAAAGACTGTGGGAATATTAAATATGTACTGTTTTCTAGCTGTACCAGAGGTCACCCTTGCCTCTTATACCATTGCCCATCTTCTGAAGCAGATAGAAATAGACAAACCTGTTCTGGCCTCCCTGCGTGAGTGTGACAAACACATGAAGCATTCCCACTCCACCATTTTCATCTCCATTAATTTTCACCTCCTTTAAAAGAGACTCCTCTGGCCAAAGCTCCTCACTCAGTCTGTGTAGGGATCCCCTAGGGTTTTCTTTTCAGCCAGACAGTGAATGTGTGTCTGGATGACACCTCCTGGGAAACAGCTGCACTTCAACAGGAAGAAGGGGTGGGACGACCTCACAAGCCTTCAGTTGGTCTAACTGCTGCTGCCTCATCAAGGTTAAAATAATTAATACTAAGCTGCCACCTGAGGCTGGGCCTCGATCCAAGCACACACATCAGCCTATTGTATCATTTTGCCACTGTATCTTTGTGCTAACTATGCTGCAGAGAGTGCCGAGACTTGCCCTGGCTAGCTCTGCATTTATCAGAGCTTTCAGAAAAGAAAAAAAAACTATGAACAAGACCATGGCAGCACAGCTGCCTCTGGAACTGGGATGTACTTAGCCCAGGAAGCCCCTAACTGTAACCCAAAGATAAGCAGCTGAGCTGTTTCACAAAGAGGGGATGCTCTGGAAACTGTCTGGCACCACTTATCTTTCTGTGCTAATTATGGAGAGTAGTGATGTATTGGAACAAGCTGCCCAGGGAGGTGGTGGAGTCACTGTCCCTGGAGACGTTCAAGAGCTGTGGAGATGTGGCACTGAGGGACATGGTTAGTGGGCATGGTGGGGATGGGTTGATAGTTGGACTTGGTGATCTTAGTGCTCTTTTCCAACCGTCATGATTCAATGATGGCAGAGCATCATTTGGGTCCTGTATTTCCATCATACCCATCTTTTGCATCATAGCTGTGGAAACACTTAGAAACATTAGGGAGGAGAATTTTAATTTGGGGCATTATTTTAAAAGATTACCTTATTCCTGGAACTAAATCAAATCAATAATCTATGACTGGGGCAGAAGGAAAAACTAGTAGATTTTTTAATGAAAATATGACTTGAGCAAAACAAATAAGAAATTGTAAAACTGAAATTAGCCACCAGAGAGAGCTCAACTGGTTCTAAATGGTCAGTGGCTTCATTTACTTTGGCAAAAGTACTGAATGACTATGGATGTTTACAGACTTCAAACTTGCTGGTGTTTAAATGTTAGTACATAATTTAGAAGATGATGGCTGAGAAAATTTATTTGCTTGCCTTTTAAGATTTAAATTGATAACCGGAAAAAAACAGATGAGAAAGTGCTCCTATAATAACTAGTGAGTACAACACGATTTGACTTGACGCACAGAGTCCACGTGACAGCACAAGACTGTGTCCATGCATATGCATAAAAGCATTATGGGCAGTCACAGTGAGTACATTTGGATGCTATTCTCACTATTGTTCTAATGAATGGAATCAAAACAATCCTCTTCGAAGCTGCAAACATACATGCTTTGAATAATCCATTCAGCTCCCTAGTCAAACTTGCAGATGAGTTTTGGAGGCCAAACGCATGCTGAAAAAGAGCATCCTATTTAATACTGAAATGAGAGAAGACAAAATAGGTCCCAGATACGCATTTTTGATAGGTCCAGTTATGATTTTGAAGTTCTTGGTAGTTGGTAAAAGACTGAAGATATGGGAAAATGTCTTGAATAGACAATACTTAGAGTGTATCTTACATAAGAACTTTTATATCTTTGAAAAGAATTGTGCTTTAACAAATGCTATTACTGTTACTATTACCATTTCCATTTAATCCTCAAATTAATCTAACACGTACAAACAATCTGAGGAAGGATAGGAAACCATATATTTTTCCCTTTCTCAGTCAGCAGTATTACTAGGCTGAACCTACCTTTTGCTTTCTTTGGTCTTTCTGGGTTTATGTGGTCTTCTCTTACCTTCTGCACAGGGTAAACTTGTGCAGGCTAAGCAGCATGATGATGACCAGCAAGTGCTAGCAGGCATTAACCCCCAGTAAGGCACTTGCATAAGGGTAGAATTCACCTCATCTACTTCAGCATTCTGAAAGTCAGGCGTATGGTACCAACCACCTTGTTTAGGCTGCTTTTGTATAGTCAGTAGAGAGAAAAAGGCTCTCAGAGAAGGTGATTAGACCCGCCCATTTCAGGAAGGGATGACTTACTGATTGCAAGTGCACATCTTTTTCCTAAAAGGTCAGCTGTTGCCTCCCTGTAGGTCATAAGTTTAGTTTAGATACCTTATATTTAAGTTGCTATAATTAGAGCATTTAAAGAATTAGTATCTACTAACTTCATAAAATACATGCTTTCTCTACTAAAGACCAGGTTATTTCAGTGAAAGTACATGCTGCAGGTTTCAGCTGATGCTGGAATGAAGGTCAGCACTGCACTCTGTCTGCCTAGTACAAGTCCAAGCTAATGCGCAAGGGGATTTTGGGGTTTAGAACACTGGCGCATATGGCACCCTGACTGCTCCTATATTGGTCCAATCAGGAGGTAAGGCTGTGCCACAAGGAAGTCCCTTCTATGCATAAAAAAATAAAATAAATTTCATCTTGAGTTTTTATAAATGTAATGTTTCTTTTCTTGAAGTGACAACTCAGACAAGCAGAAATAGGCTAGTTACTTGAGCAGAAATTAAATGAAAGAGTAAGAAGTGGCAGGTTTCCTCTTCTATGTGGGTTACTGAGACCCCATAGGACAGCAAGAAGGTGATTTTAACTGTTCTGATTAGCTTGACCTAAAAGCCACTTCAAGATTCATACACAGAAAATGTAATTTAAAATGATCAAATTGATAATCAAATGCAGACAGTTAACAGTAGACATTCTTAAACACCCTCTTCACAGCATCATTTCAACCCTATGTCAGCTTTTATTGACTGGAATGTCCTGGGCTGTGAACAACTCCCACCAGCAATCTTGTAGTTCACACACAGGATACTTTTTCAGCACTTTTAAGTGACGTCTTTAAATGGACTGGATATAAATTCAGGGCACTGTATCACCCTTTCCTACCCTTCCCTCCTGATCAACTAAGTTTTCTCTCTCTAGGGGTTCCCATTGCTTTGCTCTCTGGTGAAATCTGACTGGAAAGGATTTTGTCAAAAGCCTTCACTGCATGAGAAAGCACTGCTGGACAACTGTTTCACGGAAGCTGTCCTAGAAACCTGCTGGGAATTTTCTTGTTATAGATGAGCACAGTCCACACTAGATATTTTTCCCATTGCTAGCTAGCTATTTTTTGCTGGTGGCATAACTTCATACCTGGTGGGGAATCTGACATTTTAATCAGGGTCTTCTCATTGTAATCTAAAAGCAAAGGAAAAAAAAAAAATCAACAAAAAGAAAACCACAAGCTGATATGTTTTACCAAGACAGACTTCCTCCTGTTGAATACTATGGACCCAGAGAAGAATTTTCCAATGATTGGAGGATAGATTTGAAACAGATTTCTATGAACAGCAGTTTGAGGTGAAGCCTGAACTGCAGGTTCTGCTATAATGAGAGCAACAGGTTGGACAAATTAGAGGAAGATGCAAGACATATATGTAAGAGATTTTGTACTTGTGAAGAACTTGCTAGAACTTTATATGATAGAAAAATATTTGGGTGAGGGATATCAAATAGAAACAGCAGTCAGCTCCATTTTTTTTTGTTAGTATGTAGCCTGAAGTCTTTTCTAAGACAGAAAAAAGAAAAATCACAGAACATCTCCTTAATGTGGTCATTGTCCTATTACAAATTAGTGGAGATCATCAAATCATTCATTCTACTGAAGGCCATTTCCCAGCTCTCATTTGCACAATGTTCAATCCAGTTAAAGCAGGGTCAAAATAAAGTGAGTAACTAATGGACTGAAACACTGCATTTTTTATAGGAAAGTTCCTGAACTCAAAAATACAATATCTCAGATACAAGATCAAGTATAGCATTTTATTGAGAAGGACTTTAAAAATAGATTATGATGTATCCATGCCTGATTTCTTCTGGGAGAAAAAAAAATGTTAGGAAGGGATTATATGGATAAGGTGCAACAAAGACCAAGTCAAATCCCAAGTTATGACTTCACAGAAAATAACATCATCTTTTTTCTTCTGACTGTCATAAATATAGTGATAAAAAATATAGTCCCACCAAATACCATCCAAGTTATATTTCAATTTGAAAGCAACAACAAACAACCTGTAATCTATGCCGAGTTTAAAACTATATGGGCTCTGGCACACACTGCTATTTGCACATACAATGCCAAGCTTACCAACAAGTAACTGGTGATATTTGTGTACATCTGAATTTAAGATTCACTCGTGTTAGATGTTTTACAATTACAAATGCAAATCAGGCACAGTCTCTTATTTCTGTTTGACATTACCTTGACAGTGCTCTTCTGAGCTTCAGGCTAGTAATATTGGTATCGCAAGTGAGGGATCATAATTCTGCAGGGGTCCCAGGACATGTTTAGCACACATCGACATGCTCAGCTACAGGCAGACATTAGGTTGCTCTGCCAAGCCGGTGGGAGGCAAATGAAATCTCTCCAGACAAGCCAGCAATTTGCTTTGCCTGAGGTTACAGACTGTGCAGAGCGCTCTGTGGACATATGCACACTGGACACATGCACGAGCATGTAATTTCTCATTTCAAAACCGTTGCTCAACTTAAATAGCTTTCATAAAAAAAAAAATCTGTGCTATTTGCCTCAATGTTGCCTTGAAAACCAAAACTGACCCTAGAAATACATGAGACCTAGTGAATAGAAGTATGAATGTGTTTTTGATCCAGAATCAACAGCGTTGAACTGATACAAACTACCGTGCACTCTTGGTACCCTGCATAAAAGAATACAGTAAGTAAATGGCAAAACCAGAATCACAATGGTGGCAGTGCTGGAGGAAATACCAAACAACTTTGCAAAATAAATTTGCTTATCTTATTCAAAAATATACTAATAATCAAATTAACTTTAAATTTATTTTTCTCCACAGAAGGGGAAATTCTACACTCTAAATCTTAGTAAGGATAAACTGGAAACTGAAAAAAGAAAATTCACTTTGCAAAGACAGCAGAGATTTAACATCAACTACTGAACCAAGTAATGAGATGTGTTGATTTGCTTTCTGAAGGATATACTTTAATTTGAAGTGATTATTGGGCTCTGACACGTCTATCAGTGTAGATGGTCACCTCTGCCTTCAAACTCCATGAAAATGAGAATTATCAGCACCTGTTCTCAGGACTGGATAATTTAGCAATGCCATCATTTCACCCTTTGCTAAGCAACCAGTTCTGAAGCCCCATAAAGAGCAGGAAGTAGAGATGGCCGTGCTTTCTCTTTGGTATATTTGTGCAGATAACACCTATCCATAATTTATATTGACACTTTCTTTGCTTTCTCAAATCAACATGGTGATTATAGCTTATGGGTAAAATAAGAAAAATTATGCTTCACTTCGTCTACAAAATATAATTAGAGCTTCCCACAATACCTGACATCCTGAAGGAAGTGATACCCTCTTTGGATAAAAACGAGCTGGTAGGACAGGTCCTTTTCTCAAAAGGCAACCAGAGCTGAATTTTCAGAGGTATTCAGCACAACAGTTCTCACCAGAATTGGTTTGATATACAACTGTATTATATATAGCCATGATATATTAAATCTAGTCAGAAAACATCAAGCTATCAACCTTGGGCTTAATTATGTCTTAGTTTCCTCAATGCAAGAGAGCCTTCATGTTCCCAAAAGCTAATTTTCTTGTTACAGATTTCAACCTGTAGCTGTAAGATGTTTTTTTTTATGACCTTGAAAAACTTGTTTTAAAGATCTGCTTCTCAAGAACTTAAGGCTATTTTTTTCCCCCCGCTCCTTTCTAACAATGAAAATAGAATGTTTTCCAGGTTTCATCCACCCACATAATTTGTTGGAAAAATATCTATTTTCTCCTAAGTTTTATACTGTGAAAGAAATCCTTTGAGAAAAAAAAAATGAGAAGCTCTACTTAAAATACTGTTTGAAGCTTTTTTTTCTCTCTCTTTTTTTTAGTTATTGTTTTAAAGAAGAAATATGATCCCTTTGTCCCAAATAACGACCAAGTTGTTTGCTTCCTCGTTCAGGTTATATTGGATGTTTTGGGAGGAACGACTTTCAGTTCAGAGGGATTAAAGTTATGATCATGACAAGCTTTTATTTTTGGCAATATAAACACATTTCTTTGTTCTCCCTCTAGCCCCTTAGCACTGACAATCATAGGTATACTGGCAGCTCTCAGAACTATAAGTATGTGTTGGGGAAAGACAAGAGAAAGGATATGATGAAGAGCTCTTTACTGTAGTCAGAAAACATCTTTAAAATCCAGAAGGTGAGAGGCCCAATTGTAATTGTTAAAATCGTTCTCCCATCCAAACCAGATTTGTGCAGCCCACCTCTGGGCTGGGATTTATCAAGATTAAGTATAACAGAAGGAACAGATAGCATTTAGAAATGAGGTTTTCCCTGTATGCAGTGGCATTTCTTGCAGTGCAGCAGTTTATGAAATTCAAGCCCCAGGTGACCCAAATGCCTGGTTACCATACCTGTCTCTGTCAGCACACTCCAGAAAGGCATTGTGCTGGAACCTCCTGTTCAGACTTCACGCTCTCTTTGCCTTGCCATCAATGTGACCTTTCATTATCTCGCAACAGACTAATTGACCTTCAGTGCCAAAACTAACATGCCAAGATCTGTAGGCTTAACTATGCCTGTACATTACTAGCAGCTACATTAGCCTTTATACAGACAAAATGTCCAGTTCTGTCCTTGTTAAGTGCTATAGCACTGTTCTCTTTAATATTAACAACTTCTTTCTTCCCTTCACCGTATTGCCAGGAAAACAAGGATGAAAGCAGAAATGGCATTTCCACGCCTGAGAGACAGACAGCACAGTCAACAAGCTGTATTGGTGACAGACTGAAGGAATCTTGGCTGTGTAACAAAAGGCACAACACAAGCCAATATTCACCCTCCACCTCCACAAAACAGATATATTTTTCCATATTCTGCTCATCACATTGCATACCTCAGTGCTTTGCTCTCTGTAGCAGCTGCCACTGATGCCAGTAAATTCTGACCTCTGTCGTGTAACAGGAACATGGGCTCTTGTAATCCTAGAGCAGGTCAGGTATCTGAGGGCAGAAAACAAAGGTCAATTGTCTCTGCATCATTTCTGTAAACTGCAGTATTATTATAGTGGTCTTAATAGTTTAAAGCAACCAGAAAAACAGAATCTGCCAGAACTGCCTCTGTAATTCTGAATTCAGCTCTAGGAGACAGATAAATACAAACAAATCTGCATCTCAGGGGCAACACAAGAAAAAAACGTCTCTCATAGCATCAGCCTATTAAGCTAGATATAAAATAAGAAGGGAGGGGGAACGGGAAGGACAGAAAGATGTTCTGTCTGCCATTGTTCTTCCTCTTTATAACTCCAAGCTTGCATTAACAAAATACAATTGTGTCCATCGTTAGGAAAGAACCTTTAAAACACTCACATAATTTTCCTCCTGTCTGTAGTTTCCACAGAACAGATGCATGTGCATTTTAAGTTATATTTTATGATTCATCTGGGGAAACTTAAGTGAGACATATCTTTTTGTTTGCTATCAGAAAAGCCTGCATTGAATTTCTTTTTAGCAAATAAATTCCTAGCAAATGGCAGAGTAAGAACTTCAGTCCCACATGTTACAAAACTATTTCTTCTGCTTCAATGCAAGCCAAAGGAACACCCAGCCAAGGTTTTATAAGCCACTGAGGTACAACCTTAAGGTCACATGTTCTGACTCCACTTAATGCATTAGCAGAAGTATGCAGCAAAATAGATTCAGCTGTGGGTTGGCAGTTTTAATTGACAATTTGCAGGTAGCTCTCTAAGGGGGCATAGCTTCTGTCTATCCATCAACTCACTAACTTATTTCTGAAGCTCTCCTAATGTGCCTAAGTGCTTCCCTTCTGCAAGTTGATACTGAGAGAGCCCAGGCAGCTCAAGCTGATGCATTTAGCTCCCAGTTTCAAGAGTAAGATGACTGCTGGATTAGAAGTGTTAAGGAGTTTCTGTAGTGCTACTGGGGTGATGGGCTGTAGCATGCTCCAAGGCCATCCATCATTCCTGAGCTCTGCATGGGAACATCTGGCACTAACAACATGGGACCATTTTTAGTGAAGACAGAATAAGCTAGGTTGCCTTACGTAACAAAGAATTTGCATTTGGATAAGACGAGACTTCCCAGCTGAGTGCTGGGAACGAGCCGACTGATTCTTCTGGTGCTCAAGTTGTTTTCCCTGTCTCTAGCAATAGCTTAATTGAATAGCAGAGATGTTTTATTCTATCACATTATACATTTGCAACATAAAATTTTCTGCAAGCAGGTCTCCAACAGACAGGTCATTAAGCTTTAGCATGATTATAAAAAGGCAATAGTTTTGTAGACCTTCTCATAGTGCAAGTTGTTTTTTGTATTGTATTGTTTATGTGACAAGTGCACGGATGCTTCATGGATCTTCAAGGTCTGATGGCTCATGCTCTTCATGTTAGGACTGTTACGCATTCATATACTTGGCCATTTCATTTCCAGTTTTTGCAGTCTGCCAGATAATTGCACCAGAGTAATTCAGCTTTTACTGGAAAATACTGATGTCTACTTCTCAGAGAAAAGGTACTATACTAACTTAACAAAGTGATTCAGAGACGTCCACTTGAATCTGCAGACAGAAGCACTAGGTCTAAAACCAGTGAGAATTAGTTCTGTTCATCTCCCATTTATCAAAATTCAAATGGAATAACAGCAATTAAATAATAGTGTTCTTCTACAATTATTTCCTTAGAAACATTACAGCAATAAGCATAACCATTTTAACTTCCTTTTATTATATGACTATGGGAGTACGCATCCATCTAACTAAATATTCTTTTTTGCTCTCAATAAGATATCATGTCTCCATAGTAACACCATATAGATAAAAGACCATTTCATTTGGGAACTTCTATTTTTATTCAAATAATTTTTCATCATTTTCCATTTTTCTTCTAAATGCATTCAAAAGTATTTCCAAATTTTTTTTGGCCAAAACTTAGTTACTGAAAGCACATATTTTGTGACACAGTGCAGCCACAACCCAAACTACTGACAAGATATGCAGAATCAGGGAATGCAAAAATGGATACTTCACATCCACATTGGAAATCATGTTTTCCTATAAAAGTATGTAAAATACCGGGATAAAATAGCTCAATTGTTAGTCAGTGCCAAGAATCAAAATCACCTCATTTCTCCTGGATGCCAAGGTCACTTAGGTGACCATCTTAATTATGAAATCACAGTTTTACATCTTCACTGTGTTCTGTGTCTTTGTCTTGGTGTGTCTGTATAGAGAATACTGCTGAGAAATTAAATCTTCTAGTGATTAAGAATCTTCTATCCTTTACTTGTACTGGTATTGGTCCAGTTGGTTTTGTGCCAACGTTATCATTTATGCTGCCATAATTCTTCTCTTTCCCTTGTGTTACTACCCCCTCCAGCCTTGATTTATTTTGTCTAACCAAGCCAAGATCATTTTTTAATCAAACTTTCTTCTGCCTTCAAGTGGTTTTGCATATTTGTCCATCTGTACTCTTCAGCTCAAATAATAAAACAGCTCTAACATTAAACAAGCTATCAGAATGTCTTTTTTTTTNTAATTTAATACAGATAACCAGAATGGCATGTTGTATTGCAGATAGATTTTAATTAGTGCCCAATATTTTTTTAGCTCACCTGACATGGCTGAGCACAGTTTTTACTTTTTTTCTACTCTGCTTAAGCAATGACTCACAGACATCCCAGGGATGTGATGTTTTCAAATATTTAACTCAAAATGCATAACTACTGCTTAATTTCTTAGACACATGGCTTTGCTTTATCTCCTTTGTTCAGAGAAAAATCTGTTACTTACCACAGCCAGCAATTCCTACTTTCTGCCATTATTAGTAGTATTTGTTTAAAACCTGTTTCTAGAAGGTCAAAATTTCCCATAAATGCAGTAAATCTCCCCTAGCGCTAATATTTCTCTTTCTAATAACATTATGGAGATCTTTATCCAGCACAAATTAAACTCTAGGGGACTAAAACAGACATCCAGTATTATCCAAACATTTATACGATCCTTCCTTAAATTGTTTTTTACTCAAACTTATCCATTTTACCACGTTATCCTTTTTTTTTTTTTTTTTAGCTTAGCACATTATGAATATATAATACTCTCTCACTACTCTGCCTTTTGCTTCTAGCTTTCCTGAACAATGTGTACTCTTCCTATTTATGTTGCACCCTATCATTATTATTCTACCTCAACTGGATTACCCTAATTATAGCTGACTTAACATCCTGCACCATAATTCAGCTTCCTCTTTTGTTGTCCAGATGGTTTTCATTCCTACTCTAACATTGCTATTGCCTCTCAGCCACCCCATATGATTTCATAGCTAAGCCAGGGATAGTTCATTCATGGCATTGCTCACCTAATAGTTGTCATCAGCTTTCTGTCCTCTCTTCACAGTTCTCAAATGAGTCCTTGCATTACCATCCCTGACCTTCTGCATCATTGTCTGGGACATGCTGAGCAGCCAGAAATGGAGTAAAATGGACCAGAAAGCAAATATCCAGTCCCTTCCCAATGAGAGACCTATAGAAGATGCAGAAAGGAGGGAAAGAAGAGTACATCCTGAAATTTAAGATTGGTTGTTTCTAAGCTCTTTAATTGTTCCTAAACTAACTCATGAGGAGGGAGCTGTTGGCTGCCCCCTCCTTGTCCCCACCTAATTCACCTGATGAGGCATTCCAAGGTCACTGGAATCCATCTCCCTTCATCCTCTGCTGCACAGAAGTTGTGGTTTTGGGTTGATGTATATTAGAACACAGGAAGAACCAGAGACCTGAGTGTTTCCCCAACTTTTCTTCAAGCAACAAGCAACTATAGGTTGCTTAATAAAGCTGTATTTTGGTATACCAGTCTTTCAGAAATTATATTGATTATACATGCATCAGTGACAGCTCCTCCTCAGCCACAATTCTCACAGTGGATCCACTTGGAAAATACCTTGAATATTCATTTCAGAGTGTTACAGCAAGCCACCGACAATATGTGGTGTTTATGTCACTTTAGCTACTTGTTAACTAATTTAATTAATCCAAGAATCATAGAATGATGGTACAGGCTAGAAGTGGAGCTAAGCATGAAGGCCAAGGACTACTGCGAGAGACAGTGGTGCAAAATTTCATATTATGCTACTTAAAATTGTCAGCAGGCAAAATCTTGCATTTGCAAGAAAATAGCAGTAGTGCAATAGCTTTCTCCCTACACAGCATCCACATTTCTACACGTGAAAATATGAGAAGGTTGCTATATTACTTCCAGATGTAGCAGCTATAGAGTTTTGGTTGGGTTTGTCTGACAGAAATACCTTGAAATTCAAATGAAGCAAAAATTCTAAAAAAAAAAGATCCAAAGATCTGACAATGGAGTAGAATTTAAGATTTGGAAGAAGAGAGATTTCAAAAAGGACTTGCATCCTAGGCAGAATGTAAGAACTATGGAGTCAGATGAAGGCAAAAAGAGAAGTTATAGCTGACAGTGAGGATAAAAATTGAAGGATTTATTCTTTGTGCAAACAGTCAAGCAAGAAGCATTGTTTTGGTAGGAAATGAATGGGACAAATCTGACCTTCATTATCCCAGCTCCTCTGAACTATTAAATAGGGCAAGTACTGAAATAAGGATTGAGGCTATTTTTGCTGCCACTGGAGCAGCACAAAACAATCTTAGCAAGGACTGAGATCCAGCCGTAGGACTCTGTTAATTAAAATAGCCACTATTAAGATATTTACTGTCCCTAATAATCAGAGCTATGCAATTTGTACTACTGAGTAAACAAATCATGCTTTAGAAGTTCCCAATTGGCTATTACAGTCTAGTTTGTCAACTGTCATTTAGTTATAAAACCAATTTTCCTTGTAGTTTATTTGCATAAACAACATTCCTTCAAAGAGCTTCATGGAAAAGAAATCACATTAAACAAAATTAAAATTAGGTTAAAGTAAAGTTAATAATCTGACAAGCTCCCCAAAGCCAAACTAGTCAAAGATTTTTTTAAAATTTCATGCTGCGTTTTATTGATATGTTCACCTCTTTAGGCAGACTGATGCTGTGTTAAAAGAATGATCATTACTGCTTCTTGAATCCTGTTAATTATGCATGTGTGTGTGCCAGGTTATTTGCCATTGGTCGCTCTCCAGATATGCTCTCATTTCCGTCTATTTTTATGAAAAGTTTAAAAATATCCATGTGGACTATGATTTACTTGTCAGTCTCCCTCTCACTGTATATATATTTCAGGTGTCCTATAGTGGTGTGGCCCAGTTCAGGCAGATAGCATCACATGGATCTTCTCTGGATGGGCAGTTTGCATCTGCCAACATTGCTTTGTTGGGCCATCAACTGTTTTAACGTATTATAATCATAAACAAAGTTGTACTTACAGATGCAGTGAACTGTTCAAGTACAAAAAGATTTCATAACTTGCAAATATGGTTTAATGTACTGAATTTAAATGGTTTAAGATGGAGACACACGAGGACTTTTCACAGAGTAAAAGCAAGAGTTATACTCAAAGTGAGCCTTTGATGAGCAAAACAGATCGCTATCCTTACTCTTTATAGCATGATCTTCCAATTTTTTCACATTTTCTAACACGTACCATAGCTAATTTTTCAAGTTAGGAGTTACTTTAGTATCCTACTTACTACATTGATTTTATTTTAAAATAAAGTGAGCTTTTTCTCCATGCATTATCCTACTATCTTGCATTTTATCCATGCTGTTGAAACACCATGTTTCCACCAAAGAAAATTCTGCCCTTGAGATATTAATCTGACCACTGTTTGTAGGTCAACCAGCACTGCAGGGAACTTCATTACAACTGGAGCTGTTAAATATCATTTTCCACTGAAAAATATCTAAGGATAGGCTTGCAAAGTCCACAGGTTTCTGTGGAAATCTCTTTTAATGTGCACCAACTACCATGCAGGACTTGAAAAAAAGCATTAACAAATAAGTTTTTAGATAATACCTGACCTCGTCTGTAAAATTTGCATTGCCCCACAATCCCAAGTGAGCCTTTAGCTTTTGCATTTGTAATGTCAGATGAGGTTTACTGAAAAAGGAAAACACTGAAGCTACTGACTAAATAAATATATCTAGAGTGCCCATGAACCTTTCCGTGATGACAGTGATGCAATGAGTATTTATCAGCAAAGATAGCAATTGCAGACAGAGCAGAATGGGACAAGAAAAGGCTTAAACTGCCACGAGTGGCTTTACCTTTGGGGAAATAGAGACTCCTGGTTTTATAGGTTATTATTTTTTCCGTGTCATTCAGCATATGCTTATGCAACACAAACTGGTCTTGTTATTTATATTTCACGGGATTTCAGACCAGAATTTTCTTTTCTTCCCCAGAGCTTTAGCTGAGCTGCTCTTGCTTGACTGCTTCTGAGCCTGAATCTGATTCCTGACTGTGCCTTCACACTGCTCAGATAAAGGGCCTTCATTGCCATTGTGACTTGCATGGGGCTGGATATTACACCTGTCTTACGTCTAGACCTACAGAGATGACAACATGCTGATTCATCTATGGATGATCAAAGTGAACACTCAGACAATCTTAAAAATAGCCTTCTTTGCTCACTTATGTTAACCCCAAGATGCCTGAATGATACTGTGGAAAAAAAAAGGTCATATATGCCATGTAACTACAGAGATGTACATACCTGTCATAACTGTGACAAGAGAGAAGAATAGGGAGGGAAATAAAGTTTGACTTCAGACTGCATTCAAAAACTGAGGCTCCTCAGTCTGTTACGGTTTTCACATTATGGCTTTTATATTCCAGCTAAGCCATGCATCCTTACTTTGATTCTAAGTGCTGTTATTTTGACCCAAACCTCACCACCGAATCATACAAATCCAATGTTGTACATAATAATAGTTTCTCAAGTGTTTAAAAATGGAGAATATTCTCCTCTTTGTTATTTTTGAGGAGTTTACAATTTTCTTTGAATATTTTTCTTTTAACTGCAAATAGATGCTGGTCCATTGGGCATTAAGATTAAGAGGGTACTGAGCTCCTGCTGGCTTGCATAGGGCAGCAGCTAATGGAAGATATAGTAGCTGGGTTTCTCAGAAATTGCTGCAAATCATTTTTTCCCCCTCAAGCTGTTGTCCAAATGGAACGAGATGAGCTTGAATCAAAAGACATTTACTTCCGTAATGTTTTCCATTTCAGTATCAACTACAGAGGATAAACTTTCACAATTTGTCTGGAGAATGATGTGTTCATTTTGCCTAAAAATCTGCCTGAAGACATTTTTTTCTGCAGCTCCCAAGCAATGTGTCTACAGATTGACGTGCATCCTTAGCTTTATGGCAAAAGTCACAGCAAGCAGCATCTGGAATGTGCTGCTTAGGAACTGGAAGAGTTTATCCACATTTGAGGGGGGAAAAAAAAAAGATAAATCTTTGGTGTGTTGTATTACTTCCATTTTGCCATTACTTCTCAGATGAAACAACATAGAATCATGGAATGGCCTGGGTTGAAAAGGACCTCAAAGATCGTCGAGTTTCAATTCCCCTGCTGTGGGCAGGGTTGCCAACCACTAGACCAGGCTGCCCAGAGCCACAAGCTCCTGACATTCTAACGGTTAGCCCAAATAATTGTGTATTTCTTTATTTACTGCTACAATTAACTTTAGAATTTAGGAAAAAAAGCCTTGCATCCAGAATCATTTTATATTAAAGATTAGAATCAATATATTCAGGAGAACTTTGCACTACAGATCTGAAAATACATGTTTCTGTGGGGCTTTTTACCCTGCTGACTTTTCTGTTTGCCTCACAGCTTACAGACACAGAAGTAAGGTGACCTTCCCTCACAGAGGCTGTACTGAAGCTTAGGGGTGCCCTTGGGTACCAACATCAGCTGCACCTCAATGCAATAATCTTATTGTCTCTCTCAGAATTAGGTCAAGAGCCAAGCCCTGGTTCTTGCCTGTGGGGATAGTATTGCTGGTATTACATACCATATATCTACAATAAGATTTAAATGGAATTCTGAAACCAGTCTTTGAAGAATAGACTCAGATTAACAGAATTTTTTTTTTTTTTTCCTGTAAGTGCCAGAAAAGTGCATCATTACTTTCAATGAAATAACATGCTATCTGGCTTTCACTGCTTTCCACTTGGGGAGCGTGTACCATATTTGTATACACGAGGAAAATACAAAATGATTTGCCGGCCCTCAGCTTTGTACTTAATAGCCATGTGACATATTCCGTGAAAACTAGCATGTGTAAAGGATCATGTCATTATATACAGCTGTTAAAGACCTAGAAAGCGAACAATGTGCTACTGACATATAAATAATACCTTCTGTGCACAGTTAAACATTGGTGCTATTTTTTGCCAGATTTTAAGCTCTTTGGAGGCCAACTGGAACAGCTGAAATAGAACATTAGAAAAATGTTTTGATGCTAGAGCACAGATGGCAGTAGCCCAGTGTGTCAAAATAAATGTTTCATTTTTGGTCTAATGTGGGAAAAATAGACCTTGTCAATTACTTCAGTAACCGCAGGTGCAATAAATGCACTTGGTAGCTAAGAAGAGCTATTTCAGATGGCATTCAGAAAAATTCTTTGTATCTTACTTCCAACAGCCTGCAAAGGTAAATTACTTCAGGCCAACAACTTACTGCATTTGGAAGGGGCTCTAACAGCCACAATCAAGACTTAAACTTCAGTTTCTTATTTGGCACATGAATTGCACAGACACAGGACTGCTCCCTCTGAGCAGCAATTTGAAAAGGTGCTGTGGACAATGGAGCCACTAACATCAAACCAACAACACCTGGATGTTTAGGAAATTTCCTTTGGCTTCTGAGCACTGAGCAGACTTCGGTGCTTCAGTGTTTTTGTTTTTTTCCCCTCTAGAGGTCTTTTCTGGCCAACAGAATAAACAGGAAAGTCAACCAAATGGAGGCAATTATTTTTCACAGTTACCTTCTACTCATACCTTCCATGCCAGTGGCACTAGGTGGCCAAGCGCAGCCAGCCCATCCACCTGCCCTTGCAGCAGTGAAGGGACAACACCCATCAGGTTCAATCCATCCATTCAGGAAAAACTTTTTCTCTGAAAGAGTGCTCGTGTACTGGCACAGGTTGCCCAGGGAGGTGGTGGAGTCACTGTCCCTGGAGGTGTTCAACAAACATGGAGATGTGGTACTAAGGAACATGTTTTAGTGGGCAATATTGGTGGTAGGTGGACAGTTGGACTAGCTGATCTTAGAGGTCTTTTCCAATCTTAATGATTCTGTGATCCCGCTGGGGCCAGAGTCACCCTCCTGCTCTGTTTAAACACTGTGAAAAACTTTCAGATAACCCATAGACAATGTGGTGTGGGAGAAGATAACAGCCATGTGGGGGACAATATTAAAATGGCCTCAGCTGCCAATACTCTGTGCTTCTTGGTTACAGCTGGAGCAAAGACTCTTGTCTGTAACATGGAGCAGTGACAGAGTGAATGATAACTCTTATACCACAGCACAACATTAAAATGATTCACATTCTCTTACCCAATATTTTAGTTTTCATGCAATTTAAATATGCTCCATCTGGTGCAGTGACAGTTCTCACAGTCTGCACGGCCACCAAGAAGAGGAGGGGGGAAGCAAAGCAAAGCCAAGCCTACAGCCATATGTTGAAGGCACTCTCATTTTCCTGTGACTGTGCTCTTCCAGACAACTCTGCAGACGCTGTTGCAGAACTGTGGCTTTGCACTTGGTCGGCTGCAGTGAGATCGCTGCATTTCTGCTGAAGAGGCAGGATTCGTGTTTTTCCTTGGGCACTGCAGCACAGAAGGCAATGTATAGTTTTGGCTAGAAGGGATCTGTGAGGATTGAAAAGCCTGAAAAAACCCAGTGCTTTTCTTGCACTGTTCATCTAAAAGACACAATTTCTTTCACACATCTTTTACAATCTGTTTGCAGTGTTTCATGTACCTCAAAACATTACTTTTCAGCCCAGTTAAATTTGTTTCCTAGAAAAATATGACACGGATCAAAATCACTTCTTTTTCAATAACCACTCGGTTATTTTCTGCTTGAGGATGAAGCACTCAGTGTGAGTTTTATACAGGTGTCCCAGGAGAGTGGAGTACGAAGACGACAAATGCAATGTACTCAGAAGCTACAGAACAAAATCATGAACTGGCAGCCTGACTTTCATGCTTTCTAAATGTGTTGTGTTTTTGTTTTTTTTTTTTTGAGCAAGTGTAGAAGTCAGATGATAGCCAGAGCCCTGACTCACAGAGATATTTCAGGGAGAGCTGTGAATGTACAACGCCTGCAAAGTCCTCCTCCTACCCTCAAAGTGGGGACAGCAAGCAGCAGGTTAGCAGACCCCTAGCCCTTATATTTGTGAGCATCCCCCAGAGAAGCCACACAATGAATACTAAAGTGCTTCAACTGCTGCGATGGCTGGCATGCACCCACAGCCACAGAATCAATTCTCTACATCCTGCTTTAATTCCGGATGGCTAAATTAGGGTCAGCAAGAAATGAAGCAGCAGACAATGACTGGTAAATGACCCAAATAAACTAGGCCAGCAACAAGATTTTTAGGCAGGGAAGCTTGCACAAAACTTGCTGGAGGCGAGGAGGAGTTGTTGAGCGAGTTAATTGTCAGCATCCCTCAAGTTATTATAGACAATTCTAAAGTTAACATTGAGAAATTCAACCTCTCTTATGTGTGAGAAACGCTGCACTTACTCAAGAAAATTACAGCACTTATTCTGAATAAATAATTCAATTTGCAAGGATTAATAAACACCTTAATTAATGTATGATTTAAAAATGATTAAGTCCTTTAAGAGATTTAACATCTTTTTTAGTCTTATTTGTCCTGAATGATCTTCAGAACAATTACTGTGTGAGCATTTCATATTTGCAATTTACTACACCAGCCATAGTCAAAGGAGTGGTTATAATTGAATTAAATTATTAATGATTCTGCCCCTAATTGTTAAGACCAGATAGACTGACTCACTTAACTCTTCACTGGAGAAATCATCAGCATCGTATGGTTTGTAGGGGCATTTCCATTTTTAGACTACATGCATCACAAATAATTTAAATTTGAAGCGTGTCTTCAGTTCTCTAGAAATACTGCATAGTAGCAGGTTTTGCTTATAAACCAAGGACTCTCCATAAAAAAGGAATTTGCTAAAAGGAATTTAAAGTTCCTAACATTCATCAGGAGTATGTATAGAAAATTATGTCTAATTTTGTCCAGCCTTTGCAAAATTGGGATTGAAATATCACCATTAGGAACTTTTTCTTTCTCTCAGATGAACTTTCGAATTTCCCATACCTCTGGGAAGGTACTTACAGGGAGAGCACCTGCCCAGGCACTGGAAAAGCTTCTGAGGCTGGTACACACAGTTGGTTCCTTTGCTGCAGAGCCTGAATACCTGTCACACTTAGAAAATTGTAGGTTCCATTTAAAACCAGTAGGAAATCCTGCAAATACTGGTAATGCTTCAGGTTAGAAAATGTGTTCTGAAAACACAGGCTGCTTGCTCAAAGCAGGGAAGGGGGAGGCAACAAACAGTACATTGATGCCTGATGTTCTCCACAGTTTGTTTATATGTCCGTATGCATCTCCGCACAAACACAAATTACACATCTATATACTTAACACACACAAATCTCTCTCTCTCTCTTTCCAGCATAGCTCTATCCAAGCTGCTAGGGAAAGGGAAAATCTCTCTGCTCCACAGCTGCTCTCAGGCCAGCATCCTCCTCCTGTGAGTGACAGGAGTGGAGCTCCTTCCAGAAAGGGCTCAGTCAGGAGCGAACCATCTGGATGCTGTCTCAGAGCTGCAGAGAGGAACGTGTGAGAGAGGAAATAAGAACCAAGAAATAGCAAGGAGCTTCAGGGACAGCACAGCAGCGGGAAAGGAAGAACTCAGGCAATTACCTTAGAGTAACAAAGAGAAATAATGTTTTTGGGTTGATCTGCACAACATTGGTGTTATGGGGAATGTCAGCAGAGGACATTCCTAAGTCAGCTGCAGTGGTTGTGTTTCAGTATTCATCCACAATTAGTTACTAGGAAAATAACATAATTACTGTGAGAAAGAACAGTGACCAAACACTTTGCCACAGGTCTGTAATCAGAACAACCCTTCCCACGTGTGGAGGTTCCACAGCAAATAATATCTATAACCAAGCTTCACAGCAGGAGCACTGTCAGAGAGGAAGAATAAAACAGAGGAAACTGGATGGATGTCTGGGACTGCAGTTACACAAGGTGCCTGAGAAAGGACACGGGCAATCACATCACAGCACCTAGCATGCTGCATCATGTAGGGGAATGGAGGGGGCGTGGGGAATTCCACTTAATTATCTCCCTGGACAAATCCACATCTAGGAGGAAAGAGGAAAAGACAGCAAAGAGCATTTCAGATGACAGCCGTGACACCGCCCCGAAAGCACAGGACCTGAGGCTGTCAGGTAAGCTGAGGTCAGTACTGAACCTGTGCTGCCTTTCCAGAAGGACACAAAAAAGTTAGAGAGATAGCAGCAACGTGACTGAGTGCACGAACCGAAGTCTGACAATGGAGAGTAAGAGAGGTGAGAAGAAGCACTGGGCATAGGGCCCAGGAGTTTGAGAATAGGTTTCAAGACTACAAAAATAAAATCATTGATTTATGTTTATAACAGCATTTTCAGTTGATACAAATACATGACCTGTACATTTTCAGATGGAATGTATAGAGTTGTAATCAGATATTCAACTCAAAAATCTGATCATGTCTCTTCACCAGACTTTCATAAGACCTCTCTGACCAGAGAATAATACCCTTCGTTTCACAACCACGCCTTATTCATGTCATCACTTTTTGGCAGTACACAGTTTTGTGAACAGTTGTCAAGGATGAAGTACAGGAAGAGTAAAATTTCATCAAAAATCTGATGAACACCTCAAGAACTCACTAAGATTTGCGGCTACTTCCATTGAACGACACTGATGCTTAGTTTCACAAAACAATGTCAAATATCCAACTCCTTCAACGTTTTTGTTCCTCCCTTTAAATTTTTTTTTTTAACAAAAATATTAAAAATCAAAATGTTTTGTTACTTATATATTAACAATATTGTATATTTTACAATGACTGCTCCGAAAGTAATGCCTGCTGTTTTACTATGATGGCCCATCACATCAGAGGCGGATGTTGGTGGAATGGCAGCAGAGGTTGAACCCTCCCGCCAGTGTCCAGTTACATTTTGTTGCTGTGTGACAGATGGCAGCAGAGGGGCAGTCTGACAAATGGTGTCTGACACGGAAGTGTGTATGGAACAAAGGTGTATCACTGAGTTCCTCCACGCAAAAAAAATAAAAAAATAACCCGCCCCCCCAAAAAAAACAAACCAAAACACAAAAAACGGCACCACTGACATTCATGGACACTTACGGAATATCTATGATGACCAACCAGTGGATGTGAGCAGTGAGGCAGCAGGTCGTGCATTTCAGCTGTGGCAACAGTGGGTCACTTCCAGTGGTGCAGATGTTTACAAGAACAGTATGCAGTCTCTTGTCCATTGCTGGTAAAAGTGCATAGCTAATAACTACACTGAAAAATAGTGTTTTGTAGCTGAGAATTTTCTCTATGAAACAGCACTATTGTGCTCTTTATACCTGTTCTAGTTTCCACGGAAAAAAATAGAAGGCATTACTTTCAGAGCAACTTATGTATATGCAGCCCAAGACCATTCCTCTTTACTCACTGCAGCCCAGGCAAGCCAGAAGGTTGGACACCGATGTTTGAGTACCTTCCTGCTCTGTTAAAGAATCTTCTGTCTGGCAGTTTCTACCCATATAGGTACCTGTGGACAGTAACCAAATGAGTTTTTCCCCCACAACTTGCACATATTGTACGCTTTCAGCTTGAAGCGTATTTCCAGTTTTCAGCTCACCTTTGAAGTTATTGTCTAAACTTCGATCTTTTGGTATCTTCTTGGAATTAACAACATAACAGGAACAGACTTACCACCCCAGCTCAACACACTGCTTTACTCACCCCGGGCTTGTGGCCACACCATTTCTGCTGCCGCTTGTGCTCATTCGATGGTCCATCACAATATCCTCCTCCCCTTTGTGCCCCATTTCCCCTTCGCTTCCACCCACCTTTCCCCCAGGCCTTTGGCAGCGTGGATGTGTGCCAGGACATGTGGTCCCCTCCTACAACAGAGAGCCCACATTTAATGAGGTTTACAGTTCATCAGTTTTCAGATTGGGTTCTGAACAGTATGCTGTGCCTTTCTGTTCGCAGTACTTTCAGTGCAGGACCCATGGAGACTGATTTCAACTCTATGTCTAACTAAAGTGAAAAAAGTTTGACTACAGACTGCATAAATTAAACATCCCCTAGCAGTGGTTACACGGGGAGGGATAGCCTGTGCTGAGCTATTCAAAATGCTGCTTTGTTGGTCTCTTTCATCATTTCACCAATTTAAATTCAAGCCTCCTTATATCCTACATAAGATATCTTATTTTTACTTTGTCTAAGTAAAAGGGCTTCTGCTAAAGATTTCTCATCCTACAGGTCCAAGGCCTTTGAAATCACATCCTGTATGTTTTGTCTCTATCAGCAGTTTCCCTGCAACAGTCCACAATGAACTACATAAGCCACTTATACCAGAGACTGTTCAAGCCATACTGAATTTGATTGGCATATTCTGATCTCCCGAGCTTTGTTAAGAAAATTGAACCTTAATAGCACACTGAGGAGATGAATGGGCTAATGAAGCAGAGGGCACGATCTGGAATTGCCCCCTTACAGGTAAAGCTCTGAACGACTGACTGCAAGGAGATTTTTTCCATTTTTCACGGTTACTTTTCACTGTTGTTGCAGTGCTCTGTTATGCAGCTCTCCAGCTCTGTATTAGCAAAACACTGAAGAAAAATAACATCTCAGTGTAATACTGATGATTAATTTTTTGTGTCAAGGAATAATAATAATAAAAATGAATATTTCTGTTTTTAAATATTACAAAAACATTTTAATTGTGCATCCAAACCAAATAGATCCTTAATCTAAACCAGTCCACCCGTGTATCAGAGAATGCAGAAAATATTTCTACAGTACAACTGCGTACAGCTTATTTTCACCCAGGGGAAGAGCACTGTGGGTGAAGTGTAGTTACTTTCAATGTACTATAGTCCTTGACTGTATGTCACGTTGCCTGCGCTGCGCTGTCAGGTGGAATACAACATTGTTATAATGCTGGAATTAAGGCTAGGGGTTTGTTTAGATCTTGCTGCACTTAAAATAGTCCCTTTGCTATCCCAGTAGAGATTAACTGGTAACTTAACTCTCTCTGCCCTGCTTTTTTTTCCTCCCCATGTATAAGTGTTGGGAAAGCTTCTGTAGGTTTCACACAAGATACAGAAACCAGTCCTCCATGCTGATAATGCATCCTCACGCTGTCCCATATTATGGCACCCAGGGCTTCCCAGCTGCTGGTTTGGGCAATGGGCTTGAGGTTAGCAATGGGACACAAGTGCTTGGAGAGGGAGGACCTTCCTGGAGCTCACACCTTTGTGTAACAAACAGGGACTAAAGGTGCACATTTCTGTGCTGAAGCTCCCTTCCTTGTTAGCCAGCTGTTGGCTTGTGGAGGCGGTTGTGTGGTGCCTAAAATCAGAGCATGTCCATCTCTTACTGCCCAAAGTTAGCACAACATGCAGCATAGAGAACCATGCATGGGTGCCCTTCTCAGCAGCCTCTGCTATCTATTCTAGTAGGAAGATTTCCAGATACAGCTCTGCTACAGGGGAAGATGACATTTGCAGGCAGCCTTTACATCAGCACGAGTTGTTGGAGTCCTACACCACCTCAAATCCTTTTGAAAAGAGCGCCAAAGCAGGATAAGCTCAAAGGAAAGAAGTCTTCCCAGCTACTTTGTTTCTAGTGCTCTGCACAGGAAGGGTAGAAAAGTTGGCACAAAGTTGGAAAAGAAGGCCAAGGTCTGCCAGAGCCAAGGTGTTAGGAAGCAGAATTCACTCAAAAGGTTAAAAACAACATCAAAAGTCAGAGCCAAGCTGCCAGTGGAAGTTCCAAAAGCAGCCTTAATTCTAACACATTCTTGATTTGCTTTGTCTAACTTTGAGCCTCACCAGTACTGTTGTAAATCGGTTGTCTTTTTTGTGATAGTGCCTGGATTTTGAAAGAGCCCATTAAAGACAAAGAAATTTCTATCATTTTCATGTGGCACATGAACCGCTATCTAGTTAATCAACAGCTGTGAGCATCTGTGATCCATTACAGAGATTTCTGACACTTATGCTAATGGAATAGCTGACAGCACTAATATGCTGTCATTTATTATGAGGATCAACATTATAAGAGAATAGGCAATTTGCTAGTGGGTTTTCAGATGTTTACTGACTATAGAGAAATCACAAAGCTTAACTTACATATCCAGCCTGGAAACAAGGATGGACACCGTTGTTTCACCACACTCTCCCTTCTCCACTATCAATTTGATAACAGTTTCTTCCTTACCTCCCAGTTCCTTTCATCAACACTGTGAGCCTCCTTTCCCTTCCAGCTTCAAATTGGCCCCTAAACCAGCTTATTGCAGTTCCCAGCTCGTGCCAGCTTCTCTCCTACTAGTTAGCTTGTTTCATTCAACTCAACCCACTGCTAGAAGCTCAATCTCTTCAGTTTTCCTCCTCCCGTACTGCCATCTTCATGTCTCCAAGGAAAGGCAAACTGGAGAATTTGGCAGAGGATAAGAGAATCAAGGCTCCCTACCTTCCATTCTAATCCCAGCTGAAGTCAATCATTTATAGGGTGGGTCTTCCAGGTGATTCAACATTCCTGTAATTTGTAGCACAATGGGATCAGTGAGTGTAGCCCCACTCATGGCACGTGAATCTGAAGAAAGGGTGATAATATACTGAGATATTTTTGGCAGCTAGAATTAGCATCTGTACAGAACTCTTACTTCCTAGGAAGAGCAAAATGTGCCCTTGTAAAAGCCATCCTTTACAAGGTTTTCAAATACCTAGCCCTGCAGACAGAACCATTCAAATATCACCAAAAAGAGTTACTGTAGACACATGTACTTTCCTGAAGCCACATTGCTGAAAACAATGCATCCTTTGGGCAGCTAAACTCTCTAAACTACTCTGAGGGCAGTGACTGCTGAGGGTATAAAACAAGCTACATGGCTAACTTTCAGCTAAGTTCTAATGAGTAGAGGACAAAGTCTTACAATGAAAAGAACTGGGGAATAAGTGACTGCAAGTGCTTGCAGCTCAGTAACAAATAGGCTAACAAAAAGGAGTCCTATGACAAGAATATGAATCATGGTTAAACCTCATCAGATTTTATTGCTTTCTCTTCTCCCAAATATCTCCCTTAACCCTAAAATAAGCTCCTCTTGCTGCCTTCCTCAGGTGTTGCTGAGAACAATGTGAAATAAATAAAGGAATAAATGAAAACACTGACCACGCTGGACAATCTTGCTCAACAGTTCACTGCAGCTTAAGGGAACAGCTGGAGCCAAGTGACAGGCTGATGGGAACAGTCAGTCATTTTGCTGTTCAGACTGCAAGGCAACACAAAGCTCAAACAGACCAAAATGCAAAGAGACAGAAGTACCTATGGGCTACACAGACACCAAGTTTACAAAAAAACATTACCTCGCAGGCATGACCAGCTGCACAACCCTAAGGCACGATATTGGTCTGAGGTTGAACTGCTCTAGAGCTTGCAAACCAGATTTCAACCCTGCTTGTAGAGAACCGAGCCCTATAACACCATCCTTGACTCCATGCTTGTTTGGCTTCTGAAAATCCAGATAATAGACTGGTAGGATAAGTAAATAGAGATTAACTTGCACTTTGGCAAACCTAGTAATAAGAGAATAAAAAAGGAAGATTCATGTAGTCATAGTGATCTGTAGCGTAAGTTTTCTTCTTAGCAATTAAATTTCTAATTAAAAAATGTCCAACCAAGCTCTAAATTTTCAGTGAAGCAGAAGAAAATCCAAACCAAAAGCTCCCTTCATAGCAGAGTTAACTAAGTGGGTAAGAACTGCCTAAAGCACAAAGTTACCACTAACAAATTGCTTAACCGAAGCCAGTCAGCCTGATGGACCCTGATTGATCCAGCTGCCACGTACAGTTTCTCTGTGAACTAGAGGATGCTGCTACAGGAACTTCTACATTTCTGCAAAGCTGCTGAGCTGCTCATGCCTTTATAAGCCTGACATTCCTTGGCACAGGCAACAAAAGCTCAGCAAGATCATGGGTGATCTTCACAGATAGAATCACACCCTCCTTCCTTCCTTGTGTTTCCATGTAACAAACATGCTATGTTAAAAAGGTTACTGGCCTGCTCCTGATGTCAGCTTTGCTTTCAAATAGTTGAGTGGACAAGGCTCCCATGTCCAAGTCTCTTCGTCGTGAAAAAAACAAGTGAGTCATTCTTTCTAGAATCTGATTTTCAGAGGAATATACCTCCAACTCTGAGGAGTCACAGTCAGCTTTGTATGTCCTGATGATTTCTTTCCAAGAGCAAATTCAAATCTTCAGGTCATCTGGGATGGTTCAGTTCACGTTACCACATGCAGTGAACCTAAAGCAGCTTTGTGACAGAGCATCCAAAAATCTTTCTTCTAACTCAGGCTTTTCCGATCACAAAATCTGTTTTGCTCTTTCACTCTCATTCCAGCAAACCAGATGTTGTAGTTAAGCTGACTTAAAATAATTTTTTTTTTTTAATGAGGCTGGGTATGAGTTCTTCTTGTATACAGTCTCTGTGATTTAAAATGGAGTCAGGTTGATGATCTGAAATTCAGTCATTTCTATACCCAGAGAAGAACACCACATACAGCACCAGGGCCTATTTTTATCCTCATAGTACTGTAATAATGACTTCAGATTTCTGTTGATTGCATTGTTCTCCAAAAATTATCTTTTCGTGAATGAAATTTCTCCTGTTTAATCTCAGACAGAAAGTGAATGGTAAAAGTCTCTTCAGTCATTTTTATGTCATAAATGAATCACCGAAACTGGTGCTGACATTGAAGCACATTACATGTTTACGTCCAGAAGGAATTTACTAGGACAATATATCTCTTAAATTCCTGTTATTTCATTGACTTTATTTTTATAGGAAAGAAAATCAGGTAAAGTAGTGATAGCTCACTGACTGCAATGGACCAAAAACGCACAATAAAACAAAGCCAGACTCCCAAAGCATTGAAATTATCTCCTTTATCGTAAGGAAAAAAAAAGTCAAAAGCACAAAAAGCATTTTGGTCAAATTTGATGTTACAAAACATTTTTATATTTATTTAATATCATGTTCTCCTACTCTGTAGTTATACTGTATATTTTCTGAAAAAATAATATGCAAACAGATTATTGCATAACACATTTCTTCCAAATTAGCCCAGAAATAGTCACTAAATTAATTTTTTAACACATAAGAAAAGTGTTTTAATATTTTACGTTCGAATTCCATAGAGTTTTATCACACAAGATATTCTGTGGAAAGCAGCACCTATTTACTCTTTTGTAAGCCATTATGAAGACCGAACAAGTCTCTCAGACGAAATAACAGGTGATTAAAACACGAGCTGAATAGAGGAGCTCACTGAGTGGGTTCTTGCAGAGTGAATATGTCACTTGGCTGTGTGTGTGTGTGGAACATTTTGCATAAGGTCTACAGACCCCCTAGGATTTTGCTAGTACAGAATATCCATATACATAGTGTTGAGACACAGAGAAGTGGTATTTCACATTATGTCTATGCTTGCTTAGGGCTCACTGTCAATGTGGAATGAGTAAAAGTAAGATGAAAAGAAAATAATTACTGAACAGAAAATATTTCATTATGCAAACAAAGAAAAATACTGTATTTTAGTTTAGAGACAGTCCAAGCATATACAGCATATACATAATAAAGCTCAGGCATTCCTTTTTTTTTGTTGTTTTGTTTTGTTTTAGCTAAAGAAGCAGTCATGAAACTATTGTCTATTGGCTTAAAACTAAACAACCACCTAGTGCATTCTTCTTGCTCACCTTTTAAAAATACACAATCTGAGATGGATACATTGCACTGCTGGAGTTTACAATATATATTTCAAATTTACAAAAATACAGAAAAACAAGATTTCTTGCACTCAGATACTGAGCATTAACCCTTTGAGTACTAATTCCCACCTGCAACACTGCAGAACACATTCATCTGACTTACATGTTTTTAGAACATTATAACAATTATAATTGTCATCTTTATGTACACTATTAGGAAATGCATTCCTACATACTAAAAAAAAAAGGTAGAGACTAATAACCCCCTAGAATTTAAACAAACAATCAAACAAAAAAAACAAATAGGTAGAAGTATGTGAAGATTTCTGCAAAATATGCACAGAGAATCACAGACTGATGACCTTTCTAGAGATTCTTCTATTTCCTCTCTGCAGCAATGTAACAATTACGTAAGCCTGTGTTAAGACATGAGAGCAAACTTTCTCTTGTGGCCATACAGAATTGTGCTTTTTCTCTTATTTATCGGTGCACTGCTCACTTTTCACTGTAGACATTTCTCTCTCAGCTCTATGCTCCTATTCACTTCGTGTGGTCCGTTATTATTCTGCACCATTCCCATATGAAAAAAGCCATTTTATTTCATATAAGGATGTAGTTCTGTACTGTGAGTTGATGCTTTGTGTCCAGATGTTCATGGAAACATGAAAAAAAATTCTTGTCATAGGAAGCCTTGTTAAGCCTTGTTAATAGAGAATGTTACTGACCCTGGGATGCCCTACAATTAAGCAGAAATCATGAACATAAAGAAGTTCACTGAAGGTCAAATTTGCATTAAAGAATGAAGACAATCTGAAATTTGCTAGGAGAGGAGACAGATTTTTAGAAAGCAAGAGGTGAAATTAATAAGGTGTGGTTCTGGCGTATGATTGAACCTTCTCTTTCCTGGCAACTCTGGACTACATTGAGCATGTAACTAAATAGACAACATCATATTTACAGTCTCTGAATTAGAGTAAGCTATTTTTAAGAAAATAACTGTAGTCCTCAAAGAGTTAATGATAAAACTGCTCTACCTTAACAGATGTGGAAAGGTTATTGTGGAACAGCTTACAGATTTGTTCAAAAGGCATACTTTACAAAGGAGTGTAAAACTTGTTGAGACGATTGCTATTACACCGCACAGTGTCACATACTATGAGTAGTGCATGCTCTGTAAAGACATTAGAGTGGACCCTTATCAAAGCTATCATATAACCTTATATGAAGGATTGTGCCACTTAAACTAGTGCAGAGTGATTTTTTTTCCTGTAGATTTATAATGCTCTAGATTAATATCAATAGGGTTTTTCACAGCCTTGTACAACACTTTTTTTTTGGTTCTTTTGTTAAACACATGTAACACTATAAAACAGCAAATGGTATATCCTGACATATGTCATGCAAAATACAACCAATACAGCACCATAGATGTAACAGAGACATTACCTAGCACTTCTCTCCAACAAGAAAAAGGACATAACAGAGACTGTACATTACACGACTTTACAGGCCATATGCTACAGAAGATCGTTGGAGGCAGTATCACTTTTGTACTTCTAAAAAGCTGTAATTTTATAAAATCCTGTTTATCATTTCTACCATAGTCACTTCTGATTAAAATCCATAGCACAGTAATAATATTTTGCTACAAAAATAAATAAGTAAAAGTTTAAGATGCTGATATGTTTATAAAAGTTGTCTGAAATTACTACAGAACAAAAGTGAGAATAATGAATGACAACAATGTATCTCTAAATAAATGTTCTGTGCAACAAAAGGATATTGCCTCTCTTATTCAGTTGTCTACACTTTATCTTCTAATTATCTTTCAGAATATTTTTATAACTTTCTTTTAAAAATAACTTCACTTTTAAAACTCACTCTCTTTTTTATACTCTCATTACGAAAATGGGAATAAAGATGGAAAGGCTGTACAATTTGCTGATGAACTACACAACTATGTCATCTTATTTAGTTTTGAATAAAAGCAAAGGTAACGATGGTTTAGGTGGAGAAAAGACAATATGATGGCCCATGTACTACACAGTAGTTTCATTTTTCCAAGGGCCAGTTTTGATATTTCCTGTACTATCTGAGCTGTATATCATGGCTTCGTGCACGTTTCCCTTGAGAATTCCGTTATGATTTGTTGTATTAAACGGCAATGACTGTGTCCGTGGATGCATTTCAAAATGAGCTGGATGGTGCACAGTGTCACTTTCTGGCATTTTAGTACAACTATATATGACAGTACTTGCGTCGCTACTTTCAGGCTGGTTGACAGTAGGATATGGATCGCTTTTCGAGCAGCAGGCCCGTCTGTGACCCGACTGGCTATCATGTGTACTGTGGGGGCTGTCTGTATGTGAACTGTGGATGCTGCCATCAATACTTGAAGGAATATGGTAGGCGTATTCTCTTTCACCTGCAGATCTATGCCGACTGAAATAACGTGGCTTAGTTCTGCTTTTCAGACATCTATGAATGTGCATATTGGGTCTGAAGCTTCCCTCGTTGTGGACATGAATATGAGCTTCATCATCAAGTAGCTGGTCACAGTGCATTTTTGCACAACATGGTGTCACAGGAGAAAGGCAGTTAACATGATTTTGAGCCGCTTGGAGGTTAGTGAGTTTGCAGTGGCTAGCAGCTGGATGATTAAACACAGCTGATTTGTTGGGACATGGTGATTCCTGAAGACAAGGTGCATGAACTTGAGTGTCCCCATTGACGTTGACCTTTGGGCGCACATTAACTTGGACAGAATAGGTGTTTCTCCTAGATGGACAACAGGACCACCAGCAATGCCACACATCATCTCGCTTTGCACAGTGATGGATCAGGATGAAAAGCCCCAAGGTCACACAGAAGGCTCCATAAAGACAGCTAAATATCATATCCAAGAAATGACCTTGAGATACTGCAAGCGCTCCAAAGGTCCAAGTGGCAGTAAAGAGGAACAAAGTGAATGCTGCAGCTCGAAGCTGAGCCTTAAATGAATGCTCATTTTCCAGCAAGGAAGAAGAAATCATGGAGCAGGCTGGCTGGGGAATGGGCGCAGCATCTGTAATGTGACCGTGGCCCACCTCAGTACTTGGCATTCTCTGTGGATCTTCTGTCCTTTCCTTTAACTCGTATTTGCATTCAGGATGGCGCTTCAGTTGAATGTACGTGCAGAGAAAATAAATACAGGTAACTAGCACAATGAATGCTATTGGCCCATAAAAAGCACCAAGACTAGGCTCCCATGCCATCCAGCAACTGGAAACAACAGAAAGAGAGAGAGTCAAGAACATATTGTAGCTCAAGTTAGATGTGCTGGACAACATACTGAAGTGAAACTGAGCTTTCTTGCTGACATATATGGCCCGACAGTACCTTAGAAGTTTGGATAGGTTTGTTGTGGAGCTAAAGTGTGTCTTTAATATCAGTTAAATCACGACAACTTTCCTATTTTTCAATAGAATGAAACATCTACTATAATTCAGAGCATGTTAAAGATGAAAATTTCCAAGAAATACAGGTCAGTTTAGAATCCAGAATTCCACTGAAGTTTGAGACATTTATGTCAACCCTTTCTCCACTATTAAAAATGTCAGCTCTAATACTTTGATTAAAAAGCAAATGAAGCATATTTCATACAATTTGTGTGAGCAACAGAAATTTTCAGATTTCAGTGGTTTGTACCAATTAACATTGATGTAAATTCTTAAGATCGAAGACTGTTCTTAAGGAATTTTCTTGTTGCCAAAGTAGAGAACAGCTGGAGTAACAAGAGGATACTGAAAAAAGTTCTAGTTGCAGTCTCCACAGCGAGCAGACCCAAAAAGATATATGGCATTTCTGGGTTCACAGCAGTTTCTGAAACTCCTGGGAGTTAATTTATATCAATGTGAATGCCATTAGAAAAAATTAAGGTCTCTTTGTGATGCACTGCTAGCATAATATTATCGTAGCATAAATTATTATTTGCTAGGCTTCAAATAATACAACCATAACTGTTTCAGAGTAGCTTAAAGTAGTTCACAGGCCAGTATGAACTGAATAAGCCTCAGTCAGCTGCATAATTTAGCAGCAGTCTTACAGGACTGTCCTGATAGTGAGCAATCTAATAAAGTAAAAGTTGTAGAAGAAAACACTTCTGGCTATTGAAATCCCAGATGGACCTTGAGAGAATTTGGGTTGGAGGTGGAGGAAGAATAAATACTTGCCTAGCTTTTACTCTTCTCTGTGATCTGCTTTTAACCACTGTTACAGGCTGCTTTTAGGTTTTTATATAATAAATAGTGCATGCATTGCCAGAAAGAGAAGTTACTTTCCTGAACTGCTGGACTACAAGAATAAGCAATGAGCTTAAACTTCAGAAAAAAAAAAAATTAAATTAGATTTTAAAAGAGTTTTCTAGCTAGGATAATTAGGATAATAAGCTGTTGGAATAAAGTGTGGTATATACCTTACTGGAGCGTTTAAAACACTGCAGATAAATAACTATCAGGAATGGTTTGAATACAGTTAATTTTCCACTAGGTCAGAAGGACAGTTGAGGTGACCTGTCATGATCCATTCCAGCTCTAAAAGTGCTACTGTGAGACACTGCATATTCATTTAGGCATCGGTGATTGGTCACAGTCCCTCCAATATAGTGAGGAACCTTCTGATATCACATTCCTGTCAAGCCAGGAATCATCTACTATCACTCTAAAAATGGGAGAATGAATTTATCTCCCAGGCTGAGAACCTCTCAGCTAAAGAAGATGCAGTCCCAATGGGTACTCAGTATGAGAAACTGCGGTGCAAATGCTAATATGTATATGTATATATCTTAAATCTAAACGTTAAACAAAAATGTACATCCATTTATTAATGAACTTAGAAACACTCCACGGAGCATATATTTTGCTGTCAGACGTGCACATGAAAAGTTTCCAGAAATTCATCTTTGAAAAGATAGGTAAGTTACCATCTATATTTAATTGAATAAGGACAGGGCACAAAGCTATGTGAATACTTGAAGTACATTTGAATGCTGCATATTTGATGCAAACTGGAAAATGGAATGCTCCCCAGTGGAACAGTCTCTTGGGGTGTTCTTATTTCAAGTGAAATCTCATTGTGGATCACTTCAAAAATCAATTGCATTAAAAGAAAAAAGTTCGAGTTTGTGCATCTACATTTTTTCTGTGCTAATACTATTAAAAAAGAGAAAGGCATGAAACTAACAGTGCTGTTGTTGAATTAGATGTTTTTTTTTAACTCAGTTTTAAAAGCATCCTTCACCTGTGCCTTGTTTTCAGTAGACTGTGTTACTAGGTATCGATTGGCTATGATTACTATGATTAGAGAAGTATAACCTCTGTAACTGTGCCAAATCACCTGAGTCTTTTAATATACTGTTGATTATAAGTGATTGAGTAACTTGATAAGTTTTAATAAATATATGAATGTGAATTGGGTCCTAGGCAGAGGAAACAGTTAGCCACTGTGCGTACTAATTTATTACCAGAATTTAAACTTTGATTACCAATAAAATACTTCTAAGAAGCCAAATGCTCAGTTACAAGGCATTCTGTTTCAGCTTCCACTTTTCTCATCCAGAACATAACTAGTTTCAAATGCATTACAGTAGATGTCCAAAGCAGTAACTAAGACTAACATCCACCAGAGTACTAGCAACAAGGCACTGGCAGTCTACTAATATAGCCATTAGTGCATCAGTCATTGCCTTGTTGATCATTTACATACAATGTATTTATCTTTACAGTCTGATTCACTTTCTGCCATGATTTTATGGAGAGGCTTATTGTAGTTCATTGATATATCATGTTTCATGCCAAGAATTAATAACATGATGCCTGAACATCTTGCGGAGGTATACTGAATACTGATATGCTGGTAGATGAGAGTGCTATCTCGTGATTGAAAGACATTGTGATTGGAAAATTTCCATATGGCACAAATCAAAAATCATTGGTTTTCAAGAGAAGAAAAAGGGAATTTTTACATGTCCTTTTTTGTAGTAAGTATTTAAAACTTACTTCAAATAAGTTACCTGGAAAATATCAATCAATTCAAGGTAGATAATTAAATACTTTTAATTCATTAAGTTAATTAATGGGTCCATTAAATATGTCATCTATTAGTCAATTTTTAATATCCTCTCACTTATTGAGGTGTAAATGAGAAGTGATTCTATAAATGAGAAGTGATTCTATTGACCACAATAGAGTCAAATCAGTGGAGGTGAAGCAGCAAGCCCCAGATTAAGATGTTGCTTTCATAGCTATTAACCCATAAAATTTCATATTAAATACAATCCCAAGTGGCATGTCTGTATACTTTATGTCAGTTACATTTATCAGCATAAGAAGAATAAAAAAATGTTTTTCTTAAAAGTTTTATGATAATATTTTGTACTTACTATGGTGCATTGCCTTCAATACCATAATTATTGATATTGGTTGCTGCTGTAATCCCACATATAATGAAAGGAACTCCACCACTAATCAGATAAAATCTGTTGAGAGATAAGAAGTGATATTTTAATTTTCCTGCCTTGTAGTTGGATAGTTCTTTTTAAACAGTCATTATTTGCTGAAGCTTTTTGAGTATACAATATTGACTGAAACACTACAGATATCCCTAAACCCAGAAAAGCAAAAATGAAGCACTGTCACAATAAGCACTGTACTTTTAAAACAAAAAGAACAGCTTAACATTTAAGATTTAAGTGGACCCACTTTTCAAAATCTCTTGACTGATTGGTAAATCCTTAGGAAGTGTAGTTACGCAGCCATATGAAGAACAATGCCTTGTCTAATGAAAAAAACAAATTCCAAATACAAATATTTATTCACTTATCTTTGTATTTGTATTCAAAACTTATTAAAAATGTAAGTATTATATATTAAGATAATCAGACAACTGTCTACAGTTTAGCCTGAGAATTTTCCCAGTGAAATACAGTGAGTGAAATAGAGTTGAGCTCAGAAGAGGGAAGGGCCAATCCACTGTGCAAATAAATAAATGTATAAAGATTTTCTGACCAGAGGAGTAATCTAGAGCAATTAAGAGGGTTAAATATTACTTTGCATATACTACACTTTTTTTCACTCCTTAAATATCCAGCCTTAAAAAGTGAGGGCCTATAACAATTCAGCAAAATATCATAAATATCTAAGAAGAGTGTTAACCAAAGCATTAATATTTCTTTAAAGACTCATATCTGAAGACTGCAAGCACATAGTTTCATACCCCTTTAACTGGTTAAATGCCACTGAACTCCTTGGCAGCAGCGGTCATCCCAGTATATCATTAAGTTACACTGAAGTCCTAGGGGTTGTCTCACTGAAATTGGCATCCTGCATTTCTATATTCAAATGCAGCATTACATACCGTCATCATATTTTCCATTTACATAAGCAAGGCACAAAATTATTCATGCAGCACAGCACTTGTACCGCTGTGGTCTCTGAGATGGAGAGCACTGGCCCCTGGCACATGTGACGCTAAAGCTGGGAGGCATGCTGCTCAGAGACAACAGGGAAAATGTTTCACTGTACCTAGAAGCTCAGCTGGTTCCCTGAACATCCCCACTTATTTTCTATTTCAACCTATGCACTTCTTTTGGTAGACAAAATTTGCTTCCTTTCAAGGCGCTTGTCTGCTGCAGGAAACATTAGGCAAGGATATAAACACTTCCCAGTCACTGCTATTATGTTGTCCCAAAGGACTAAGAACTTGATGACATATGGGACACATGCTCTCCAGAATCTGGCCAAGAGTTTTCTAAAACGCAATACAAAATTTAGGAAATTTAAGTCCTTGCAAGGTAGGATCTTTACAGAAGTAGAGACATAGTAAGCTCGACCATTTAAGTAAAACCCAGTGTTTAAAATTTCTTAACTTCTTGCCACCATCTCATTGTGAAGCAGAATTTGAAGCTAAGCTTCAGAAAATGTCACTTTAACATTTTCAGTCAGTCGTTGTCCTAATGATCTAAGCTGCAAACAGAGCAGAGAAAATCATGCTCCACATTCATCAAAAAGCTTTCAGTTTCTATAACTTCAAAGTCATTAAGTATATACGTTTTCTTCAAACTTGGCTTATTCTGTAAAGCTCAACAAATTCCATTGAACAAGCTGCATCCTTACAAAACCCATTCATTCAATGATTGCGAGTATCTTTTGACTTGAGCATACTGAATAAGCTAGCCTAACAGCTTATTATTATTTTTAACAAAGACATGCTCAGTGACATTTTTTGAAACTTCAGGAAATGACTAGGGTAAGCAATGAGGCATAGAAACTTTAATTCCAATTTGTCTAAGAAATAGTAAAGAGAAGAAAAATAGTATAGAATCAAGCATAGGAAACTGTACTTCAAACCCATCTGAAGTGATTACACCATAGAATTTACCTACAATGCAATCTATAATTTCATCTTTTGCAGTGCAGCCACTTTCTACAAATTGGATATATACATTTTAATCATATCCTTATCTAAAGTCTCAAAGAAGCCCTTATTGGGGTGTTAGATAACCTCCTTCATAGCTCACATTTTCAGCAGCCTGCTGTACACGATAACAGTAGCATCAGATGTTCTGGAAGCACTTAGCTACAAAGTGCTTCAGAAACATGGCAAACTCTAGCCAAATTTCTGTCCCATCCTCTCGTTAAGAGAAAGAAAATACATTCTAGAAATGACATAAGGTGAAGTCAAACGGTTTCAGAGCATCCAAGGTACACTGTACTGATATCCAGCACAGCAGCGCACTGCCTCCCCTGTCTCATTGCAAAAAAACAAAAACAAACAAACAAACAAACAAAAACATAGTGAATAGAAATGACAGTGTGTACAAATGATTCTTCGTGATGGATTTGTGATTCTTGAAGGGTGAAGGGAAAAAACAACTGCCAAATAGAAGAAAAGTGAACAAAAGGAATGGTATTAGAGTAGATCAAACAGAAAATGAAAGAAAATTTAAGGGTAGGAGTGCAAAGTCTTGTCCATTTGTGTGAGCTCATGGATTTCCCAGACAGTATATAAAGGAGAAAAGATCATAATAAAAAGTCGCCGAAGAAGAGAAACATGGTTCATGGAAATCCATACAGGTGTTAGTTGTGTGGAAGTATATTTAAAATAAAGAAATTTAGACGAAAACAAATGCAATCTAACTAATGAAGTCATTAGTTTTTCCTGCTTTCTTCTTTCATATCCAGATGAGATGATTAGTGAATGGATAGGGTACGAATAAAAAGTGAAGGAAATGTAGACACTAAGTAGCTAGAGATCATACTTGTAGGAAACCTCTTACCTAAGAGAAACAAAGTGCTTTATAACAATAATTAATCTAGCCTCATGGCTCCCTGTGTGGCCAATAAACATTTTCCCTGTTGTACAGATGAGAAAACAAGCAAGGAAACATCATGTGTTCAAGGTCATGCAGAAAGCCTGTTTCAGAGCGAGACTTCTTAATTCTCATCCTATGTTTAAACACAAAGTGCTTCTATATTACTCTAAACGAAGGGATCAGGCAAATCATGGCATACAGGACTTTGTCTCCAAGCCCAAGAAACTGGGTTTGCCTCTCCAGAGGATCATGAAGGAGCAAGAATCAAGCTCTTATCCCTCCCAATACTCTTGAAGCCTTGCCAGTGAATATCTGCCTGTTACTCCCTACAAGCCTGATTAGCAGAGGATGAGCCTGTGTGCACTGTCCCCTCTGCACCCCTAGCATTAACATCCCCTGGTATTTCATAGAGAGCTGACTGAGCACATACATTGAGCAAATATTCCAGATCTGTTGAAGTGGTCCATGTTGAGGGCTACAAATGGAGATACAATGAGATCTGCTGCTGTTGCTGCAGGTGTAATGGGTAATGCTCCTGCTAAGTACTGCTCATTCAATAATAATATAATAAGCAGTACACTAAAGATGAACCTTGTAGATTGAGCAAATAAATGCTTTTCCACTATCTCTTTCCCCCCAAAAGAATTTTGTTTTCTTATTGTGAAAAAAATAAAAATAAATCTTTTTCCAATTCTATTTGCCTAACTTACATTTACTATTCCCTCTCATGACTCTTGGTTTAAAAGCTTTAAAGATCTGCAGCCTTTGGTGCAGTACGCGGATTTTATCTTCCAATTGCCTTCTCTGATTTTTGTAAAGCATATAAAAATATTTCAAATGAACCCTATCCAAGCCCTGGTTCTACACCTGTGACTTAGTGACATGAGCTGTGGGACTTAGGAGATCATTTTCTTATTTTTCTTATTAAGCCAGTCAGCTGTCTTCTCCACAAAAGAACACGCAGTAACTCTGGACTCAGAGCCAATTTCATCAACTTGTGTTACTCTTCTACCACTCAAGAAAAGTGAAGGGTGATACTCAGACTACCAGTAACAAAATGCTGTAGGCAGCAGCAGGAAGATGGGCTGGTTGGAGAAGTCTGCTTTGACAGATCTGACTGTTATAATGGAGCCAGTGCACACAGAGGATTTGGCTGTAATTGAGATGGCCATGTGCACAGATCTTTAAAGACTGGTAAACAATGGGGAGGAAATTAAAGCTTTTTACAACTAAAAATTGATCTTGACAAGCAGTTTATTTATATAATATTTTAGCACTGTTTTACAGGCAAGACTGTGGGGTGATTTGGGGCTTTGAAGTAACTGCCAAGCTGTTGCTTCAGTAGCCTTAGGGAAGAGTTTTAAAAATTTGTATATTGTTGTTTCAGGCCACCCAGGGATGTCCTGAGGATTACTAGCAGGCTTTCACATCATTGTACATTTATTTACTGAAGCTCATTCTATCACATCTTCACTAGCGTTGTTATTTGAGCTAATTAGATTAAAGCTTCTCTGGTAGGCTTCTGTGTGCTGCACTTGCACCTCTCAGCTGCAATGTGGCAATACCTAAGGCCTGAAAGCCAGGCTGTGGAGGCACACTCAAATGGTCTGCAGTAATTTGTGAGGGGAGGAACCAAACTCACTGAACAGGAGAGGGAGGGAACCTCTAAGTTCTGTTGCAGCCACCTGAGACCAATAAGTACCATATTTTTCATTCCATGCAGTGACATAAACCCCCCAAAATCCTCAACGCAAGCAGACACTGCTGGGGGTGATGTCTCTCTGATGACATCACAGCTTACTATTTTCCAGCTTCTTTTCAGCAAAAGCTCCTCCTGTAAGGCAAACTCTACTACAAAATACTGGGAGCTACAGAGCCAATCTGAGAGAAACAGGATAATGTCAGCAAGAATGACTGCAATAGCCTGCAGGCAGCATCAATTCTACTATCTTAACATACAGTATATTCTTCTAAGTTTATTTCCATAAGTATTACACAGTAAGCCACTGAGTAAAAAGAGAGTTCTACCCACTGATGAATTTCTTGCTCAAGTGTCTGGCTTTTCTCTAGCCCAAACCTGTGAGTGAATTCTTCCTGCACTCAAAACTGCATTGAGACCTTGGCTTTGTGTGCTTAACCTTATTGCTTAAGATTTGGGTTTTTTTCTGCAGAATAGTGATGGACAAGTAAGTTATTTACTAGCCCCAAGTAGCCATTATCACTCACTTATTGCTTAAAATGCATTTGTAAGTATTACTCTCTACATGCCCAACTCTACAAAAGTACATGTTATATACGTAAGGATACCATTGCCTCCTCTCTTCCTCACCAGTACAAATAGAGATGAATCTATTTAGCTTCACTTCTAGGGTACAGGTCATGTAGGAGAGATGTCAATCTACTAGCTTCTTGCAAAATAAACATGAAAATGAAAAAGATATCACAGCAAGAAGACTTCCCCCTTTATTTTTCCTTGAGCTGGGATTTGATTTTAACATCTTTATGAAAATAATCCATATAGAAAATGGTCATTAACTTCTGAGCTAAACAGATGCCACAGTTCAAGTACCCTGCAGGCAGGCAGACAGATAAGTAGCTGCTCTGTAGAAACCTGAAGTATATACAAGCCTGATTTTCAAATTATTCTTCTTGATTTTTTCATGCATCATATCATTTCATAACTCTTCTTCCTGGGAATTTTAATAAAATGAAGAAAAAGAATCTGTAAAAATGAGATGGTTTTGAAAATGTACCTTAAAGAAAAAAAAATTGTCATTTTTTATCTTATTCCCAGATAGTTAGGTGTTGGACTAGATGACATTTGAAGGTCCCTTCCAATTGAATGATTCTATTCTATAGTCTTGAGTTACAAATATATTTACAAAAATGATGATAGCTTTGCTTCATGGCCTTGCTGAAAAGAAATAGCCTGTATTTCTTAAGCACTGTTTCCCTGTTTGCAAATATATAAACACGGAGATTACACACACACATAAAAAGGAAAAAAAGAAAAGTTGTGCAGAAATTCCATCTAGCCCTTTAATGTGACAATATTATTGTTCATTTTCACTGTCTGTTTACATTCCATTTTTTTCCACAAGACCTTTCACTCATTCAGCACTGATGGAGCAAAGCTCACTGGACAGGTAGTTACTCATTTTATATATATCCCCTTCTACATCTTACTGCAAATTAAGAGCTTCACAAACATTAATTAATCTTTACAATGTTCCTGTGAGAATATATATAATCTTCTCCATTTAGAGACAGAAACTAAAGCTCAGAGACATGAATGACAAAGTCATTAAGAAAATGCTCTGCAGATTTGGTTGCTCAACTTAAGATGTCCAGACCCTCAATTCAACAAAACTAGGCTCTAATTTTCTAGTAAAATTGGCTGTGACATTGGAGTTTAAATACTTTGCTCGTTGTGGCCTTAGAGACTTATAACATGGGAACCTAGGCAATAAATGGGGAGAATGTTAACTAGTGATAGAAAATATTAAGCCTCACTTATGAAACAGTTTAAAAAACATCTTCCTCTATCATATTAGTCCACTGCGCTAGATATTCATACTGGGCTTTTCTTCCTTTTTGCCTGTGTCAGATGATTTCTCATGCACTGTTGTTTTGGTGGCAGGTTAGGCTCTGCCAGTGGATGAAGCTGAGGAGATGTGTTGAACCCCCCTTCAACATCCTTCATATGCGTACTTTGGTACGTTGCAGATGAACAGGAATTTACAGACTAACAGCGTAGTAGCTGTCCACTCTACCTGTAGGACAGCTTGAGTCAGAAGAATGACTAGAAAAGAAAAAATGCATATAAAAAATAAAAAATGAAAATAACAAAATTCAATAACTCAAAAATATTTTTTAGAGAAAATTTAGAGTAAAAGTAAGAGAAATGAGCTTCATTTACACCGATATAAGTGTATCGACTCTTTCTTAGCTAGACCAACTTGCAGAGCCATTCCATATAACAAGGAAGGGAGATCTTGCCTTTTTTATTTTTACCGGAAAATGCCTTGGATACTATTGGAAATCAAAAAGAGACTCTAACAGTGTGTTCTGTGCTGCAGTTTGACCTGTTGACTTCTATTCCTGCTCAAGCTCAATGAATAAATAACTTCAGTCAAGATATAGAGGTACTCATGCAGACTATACTTCTGAAGGAAAGCAAAAAGTAATATATACAATGGGTTGATGATAAAGAAAATAAATATATTGGTATTTCTTAAAGACTCTTCCTACGAGGGCTGCTCTGAAAGTAATACCTCTTATTTCATTGTACTGAACCATGACATCAGAGGTGGTTGTTGGTGGTATGGCAGTAGAGGTGGAACCTTTCCACCAATATTCCATTACATTTTGTTGCCATGTGACAGATGGCAGCAGAGGGGAAATCTGAAAAATGGCATCTGACAAGGAAGTGCATATGGAACAAGATGTGCCATTCAGTTCCTCCACACAGAAAAAATTGTACCCACTGACATACATTGATGCTTGCTGAATGTTCATGGAGATAAAACAGTGGATGTAACCACAGTGAGGCAGTGAGCAGTGCACTTCAGCAGTGGCAATAGTGGGTCACCTCCACTGTTGCAGGTGTTTATGAGCGCGGTACGCAGACTCTTGTTCATTGCTGGCAAACGTGCATAGCTAATGGTGGTGACTATGTTGGAAAATAGTGTTTTGTAGATGAGAATTTGCTCTATCAAATAGTGTTCTTGTGCTCTTTGTACATGTTGTAGTTTCCATGGAAAGAAATAGGAGGCATTATTTTCAGAGCGACCTACATATGCATCTATGTATATTTTTATCTATTATATTTTAAGAATAGAGCTCAGAGAGAAAACACTGTTCATATGTTTGAATACAAAAAAAAACAACCAAAAAAAACCAGTAAAGTGAAGGCCTCATCCTTCCAATATATTTTGGCTATTTTCTATTTGTACAATCATTTCATCCCTAGAATACACATCAGATTTTTCAATTCTGTTTCCACAGTTAATTTGTAGTAGTAAAATGGCTGATACTCTTTTTCTGAACAATTCATTGCTACCTCATTTATCCAGGCATTTGACTACTCCGGCATAGAGCTGTTAGCTGAAATAATTTTGCTGTTCCAGCCTACTGAATCAAACACAACTGCTTCACTGAGCATTGCAGTACACCTTTAGAAAGTCAATTACCATCAAGATGTCCTTCTGACTTTCAAAGGGAAAAAAAGAACCATTAACCTATCAACCCTCATCAACACAAGAAATTCTAACAGCCTATATATGACAATGCCATTTTATATGATATGAAAGTGAAATGAAAAGTAAAGTATGAAAAAATAGTGATAATATTGCCACATATTTAATACCTAATTTATATATATTTATTAACCCTATCGCTATATATATATAGTTATATAATTATATATATTATTAACTCTATTATCAGTAGAATCACCTTGAATTGCAAAGAGAAAATATGGATTTCTTTGGCTTTACTTTATGTAATATTTCATTAAACCTGCAAAAGGAACCAACTGATGCCACTAACAGGAGGAAATATAAATTAAATTTGGATCAGATATGAAAGTCACTTAAAGAGGTTTCTGGCCTATGTTCTCCCATGGCTAAATTTTGAAATAATATTTTTTTAAAAGGACTTGATGTCAATAAAATATTTTGGCATTCACTAATACAACTTCTTGAATCTTCCAATTTTCATATGATAAGTTTGATATATGGAAAATGGCATCAAAATCTGTTTTGGCTTTTTTTTGTTTTTGTTTTGTGTTAAAGAGTTATTCTGAGACCTTGTTTTTATTGTGAGCTAGATTACCACATTACAGCTGAATCATTTTGGTTCCATGAGTTCCAAAGGAGATATGTGAAACTGTCCATTTTCTGGAGAATAATATTCTTAGTTATATTTTCTGGTTGCTTTTCTCTCTCTCTCTTTTTTTTTTTTTTTTCCCCCTGTACATGTGCGGAATTATTCAGAAGATATACATGACCCAGCAATTGATTTCACAAAGATTGGGACTGTATTGGTAGACCCAGGTGGCCTGTTCTTAGCTTTGCTTGGCTGAACATTCAAGACAGATGTGTGCAAACAGACAGTGAAAAAAGAATACAGGAACTCCTTGGAAATATCTCCAGGGAGGATACGTTAATTCTCTTCTAAATTCATGTCTTCTTTTCCTTTCTCTCTTATATAAATAAATGATCTTATATGAAGGGCAGAACCTTTGCCCACAATGCCAGAGGGAGCCAAATTGTTTAGAAGAAAGAGAAAAATACAATGTGAATTTCCAGAAAAGCTACATTTTTAATTTGCACAATTTCTTGCAAACCTTCTATCATATCATGCAATATTAAACCCTGCTCCAGAGGGCACGTGGCAAAGAATTTCAGCCTTCTCTACTGAGCTTTTATAGTCACTGAAACAGCTGAAATTTGATTTCCAACAACTTTTGACTTACAATTTTATTCAGTTTCTAAAAATGTGCAAGATTCTCTTGAGATCTTTTCTATTGTTCTGACATTTTGTGTCTATAATTTCAGCCTTCCTTTATTTTGAGTTATTTATCTTTGCCACTCATCTGCTCATGTAGAACTTATAGGAACTTCATGACATCTCTCCATCTTAGATTAACTCAGTCAGTAGAGTGGGAAGGTCTTAAAGGCAGTTACATATGTAAATAAATTGCATGATCATATACACCTTTACAGAGGTCTTTAAGGAGACTACAATATAAATGAAAATGAATTACCATTACAAAAAAATAAAAACAAGTTGTGAAAAACATGAACTTCATTGGCTCTAAGACTAGCAGGGTTTGAAAAAGAGTACTTTTTTTTATTTTGCTTTCCTTATTCTTGAGTGATGAATGCTGGCTTTACTAATTACAGAAAGGAAATGGTAACAAGAAAGCATAGCTGCAACAGGCTAAAAAGCATTTTTATCTTTGCTGGCCCTGAAACATTTCAAGCATCTTATAAAGCCTGTTTGATTGATGCAGGCCATTAAAATAATGTGTTTAGGAAATTTAACATTGCCCCATGAAAGCTGCCATTTCTGCCATAAAAAATGGGCTTTCTGTAATGAAAATGAAAATTACAGCTTCACAGATATGTGCATGTAAAACTGCTGAACGCATCAGCTGGTCCCTGTAGCATAACAGTGATTGGATGGTTACTGTTATACACAGTACCCTCCGAAATACTTTAAAATTATAAATGTTCTCTCCATTGGATAATATACATATTTCTAATATTTAGTACTATGTATGCACCCTCCCTTTTAAATTGCTTTCTTAAGTGCACAGAAAAATGGCAATTTTCACTTCTTAATTTAGATATGTTCAGTGTATCCTATGCATATTCTAAAATGATATCCACTCACAAGACTCAAGACATTTATACTGTCTCTGGATAGATATAAATAGAGGTAGCTCTATTGGCTTTTAAATATTAAAACTTCAAAGTACTAAAGAGTTCTTACTGTGTCTGAAGTTATTACTGATAAGGTAATAAAAGCCACATCTTTAAAATATTGTTAAGGATTAGGTGCTGCGTCATCAAAATTAAACAGAGTTAGTGTTTCAGGCTTCTGCATCTCTGGTTTTGCAATCATGTGCTAATCACAATTTACTTCTACCTTCCATCTATTTAGGTAATTGGATTTATTTTCAACTGCGTGTATCTAAATCTAATCACACAGCTAGAGCAAGATGTGTCCTCAGGCAAAGTGAGAGAACAGTCTTGTTTAAGACATGAAGAAACCACATACTAAATAAAAATAATATCATTTTGATTATTAAATCTTCTTGGTTTACAAGAAGTATTCAGTCACAAACCCAGAGGGCCATTTAAAATTGAGAAGCATTTACACAGAAGATCCATGGAAACCACAAAACCCTTTCTGTTGATTCTCTAAAGCTACCAAGCCTTTGTCATCAGTAACTCAAACCCACATTTTTAGAGAACATATGAAAGGAATTGTTTCTGATGTGAAAAGCCTACATGCTGGTTTTGAATTCCTCTAATGTCCATAGTCAGTGCACAGTAAAGAAAGAAATTTTGTGTTTTGTTTTGATTCTCATTTTAAAATATTTAAGTTCTTCAAAGTTAGGACAAATTAGTATTTAAAGCATCAAAGACACGATTTTCAGTTACATGAAATACTGCCTTCAATCATACAGAAAACCATACAGAAAGACTGTGAGGTAAAAACAGTACCAGACAAGGCACAGATGTTAACATCCCATGATAAGTCGTCCTGAATGACTTTGCATATCAATTCTTAAGGCACTTCAACATCTTTTTCAATTGCCTACCAGAACTGCACAACAAAAACCTTAAAGTATTATGCGTCTGTAGTATCTACATACATTAAACACAGGGTGGGTATTATCATTATATTGTTATTATTATTATTTCTACTCTTAGATTTTCTTTGTTCGTGGAATAAAAAAATCTCAATACATATATGGAGCAGTAGAACTGAATAGTATACCTGCCTTGAGAACTAACTTGCAGTCCACAAAGACTGGGTTTAATGAAAATTTATGCACTAGAAATTTTAAATGAGATGCCACAAGACGTAGCTCAGGTAAAAAATAAAAATAAAAAAAAATAAGATTAAACATTTCAATTTTTTTTCTCAACTGAATTCTTCTGAATTTCTATTACACAATCACTTCTACATATTGACTTCAATTTCTTTTTCAGAATGCGAAGACATACAGAAAATGCTGACATTTCCCACAAATGACAAATCAGTTTTACAGCTGGCTGCATTTGGAACACAGATATAAAATTCTACTAATACCTCGAAGGACTAATATAGAAATTCAAAACCTAATAATTTGATCAACTGTGAATAATTGCTCTCTTGTCTTTGAATTAGATATTATTCCAATATTTTTTTAAAGAACATTTTATGACTTCCTGTCATTTGACACTTATGATTTCTTAGTAACAACAGCTTCACTTGCATTATTTCAATACTGTAGTATATTCCTTAATTTTACTACTTGAAGGAAAGCTGAGTTTCCATATTTTCATGACTAATGATTCGTTGGACCAACTCATTTTCAACCCATGTAGCAATGATTAATGTATTTAGTATTTTATGGACCAATAACAATAGCCACATATTCATTCTTCACATAAATGAATACATTTTTGTTATATCAAAACAAATGCTGACTGGTCAATGTACACTGATCAAGGTGAACAAATAGCTATTATTCATAACAGTATGCCTGAGGTAAGTAACTGTTTAAAGCATGCTGCTTCTTGTCAGATAAATTTTTGAGAAACAAACATATTTGATAATTACCTAACTTCTACCTGAAGTACAAATGTATGATTGTCAGAAAATGTTTTCCATTTCTATTTGCCAAGAAACAATTTATAGAAATGTAGACTCTTTAATACATTTTCATTGGGAAGATTTCACAACTGAGGAGTAAATAATAGAGGAAGGTGGCTATAAATGTTCTTTATTTGGTACAGTGAACTATCATACAAAGCAAACTTGCTCCTTTTACCACTAGGAAGACATGACCACCTGTGCAATAGTCTTATGCCTGGACTCTCTTCTGTGATGAGGAAGACTCTGTTTCTTTGCTTAAATTAGACAACTAATGGCCAGCCATATTATACACAAGTGCTGTCAACAGCAGATATTCAGTATTCCAGTTTTTCCTTTGTTTCTGGAAAAGATGTTTTGAAGTTAAATTGTGCTAATTTCCTTATGAGGTAGGGATACTTTCAGTTGTGGGGATGAAAAATCACTTGTCATTATCTTTTTTTCCCTGCAATTTTTTAGAAATTTATTAAACTTTTGGAAAGGCTGAAGGAGTGGGGACTTGAGAAGTAGAGTCCTTATGGTCTGAGATAACGCTACCACATGACAAGTTTCTTTTGCTACTTTGTATTCTCTCAACAAGAGCTTAAATATATTACGTGCAACTTAATGAGGATTTCTGATGTTCATACACATAATATATATTTCACATTATGCAGCTAAGAATGTTTACTTTATATTATATTCCTACATACCTATGGATTTTAAAGATGCTTTATTAAACACATTGGGTTTAGTTTATGGGATTGAGAGTTCTTTTTTTTGTGTGCTTTAGTTCCAGCTAGTTTACAATCTGTACATTTCATGTTTGTGTTCCATTCAAGATGAAAGCTAAGAGTAAACACAATGAGGATGGGAGGAAGAAATAAGATCCTTGGAGATTTTCAGAATTGGAGAGTTAAACTACATGACTTACATATATTTCTTCCAAACATTGTTTTTATGATTCTATGATTAACTTTTTATTGATCGTTATCTTTTAAACTTTATGAGGGTCCATCCACACCAGCTGTTAATGTTGAGAGAAAATCTCTTTAGATGTACTGCTCTTCTAGCTTACATCACTCTGTAAATTGATATATATGCACTACTCACAGAAGACTGACTCACAGGTGAGTGAATGTAGCTTGAATATTCCTATAGTTGGAACACTGTGTGCCAGCCAGAGTGCTTAGAAGAGCACAGTGAGTTATTAAGATGTAACTAAGGACAGGACTGAGGTCAGAAATAGGCCCCAAGTAACATCACATCAACAACACCTACAACTGGGAGAGCAATGTGGAATAGTTGCACCGAAAGAAAAATTTTTGCCATCTATAAGTTTTATCTATTATTGTATCAGGTCAGTTGTGCATTTATTACTTATGTAAGACTTGGTCAAATCTTGTATAAGTGAGATGCAGAATTGAATGGTTTTCTATTACACAATTGCATTATTCCTTTGAAGAAACTAATTTATCATTGAAGAATCTTAGGGAAGTTTCATCCCTAAGGTTTGCAAAAATGAAATGTTTACCTTTTCTTTTTTTTTTTTTCCCCTTCCCCCATAGACAAAATCTTATATTGAGATTATTACATTGTTATCTACAACTTCAAATTTACCTTCTTGACAGATATCAAAGTAAAATCTTAGGTGCCATTAGGTATAACAGAAGGTAGTGAAGCGTTAAAACACAGTGGAAGTAACTTTCCTTCATGATTTTGGATTTTTGGCTTCTTTCTGAACGCTCTCTCCATCCTGCTCCATAGGATGTAATTTTACCTTCTAATCTAGTGGCAGCAAAAAGCATGCTCTTTTAATGCCATATGTGAATGAACGATTACGGATTAACCATTATTAAATCACAGACAAGCTGTACTCCAGCAGTGATTTGAATCTACAAAATCAGAGAGATTTAAAGTTATGGCAAAAATTCAGTTTGACATCTCGTCCTTAATTCACCCTATTGAAAAAATAAGAAACAAAGGTACAATGGCATGAGTTCATGAGTGTCGACCCCAATTTTTAGTTTTAATGTTAAATTTTTTTTGCTGTTGTCGGTTTTAGTCTTACTAAGTTAAGCTATGGGAAATGCTATATATATGATGATGGCATGAACGTTTGCTTTTTCCTGTTGTTTAAAAACTGACATACACAGAAATCTATTTTTGGTGATCCCTATCCCAGATTTTAACCAGGAGCAAAAACAAAGCTTTTCCATCATATATAAAAAAGGTCAAAGGGTAAGTTTCAAGAAAGAAACTCACAGGGTTTATTGGAACATTCAGCCAAAAGAGATGATGAAAGTTTGAAAGAAAAGAACAAGCAGAGAAAGAAGAGATTTATCTTTATAAATAACTAACAATTGAGTAATAGTAATTAAAAGCTAGAAATGACATTCCATTTCCAGAATGTTATGTTACTACATTAGCAATGCAGAAAATGGAGAAGGAAATGGAAAAGGAATGAACAGCCATTGTTAGCATCCTGAAACTGTAAAGCACCTCATTGCTCAAGTTTCCAAAAGAGATTGCCTAGCTTTGCTAACAACTGCTATAGGTTTGAACCTCAGAAAGAAGTGTTCTCTCTAGTTGCAAACTCGCTTAGATGGATGAGGAAAGAATTTAGTTAACTGGTTGCTTCCTCAGTATTACCAATGGAAAGTTAAGAATCTACATAAGCACATAAGATTGTTATATGAGACAATAACAAGAATATGACATATTAAATAGTCCAAAATGCCATACATACGAACTATAGACACAATAGGGCAGCTATTCTGAAAATAACTACGGTAGTAATTCTTTGCCCACGATTCCTATTCCTTATCTCTGATTAGTGAGAACAAGACTTACTGGCATCAGTAATCCCAGAAATCAAATTGCAAAGTGGTGTAAGTATATAAATATTTCTGGAAAATGAATATTGCCTTTTCAAGATTTGTTGTTGTTGTTGTTGTTGTGGTGGTGGGCTTTTTGTTTGTTTGTTTGTTTTTGGTTTTTTTGGAGAAGCAAGATCCTAGAACTGACTGCTCGTCTACATAGCAAATACCACAAATTTAGACTCTCCATATTCAAACCATAAAATCAGTGACTGCAAAGGTTAAAAACAAAAAACAAAAAAACAAAATCCTGGGAGATAAAGTAATAGATATATTTGAAGAAACTCATCTTGTTACAGGTGTAAATTTGTAGGTTATGTTCTTTATGAATTACCTGCTTCTACTTAAGTGATTACTTGTAATAAGCATAGTAGGATAGGGAAATGTAGTTACATTTCAACAAAAAATCACATAGAATATTTGAAGGTAAATCTCTACAGCATTACTAACTTATCCAATTCCTTGATACCACTAATAAATATTGAGGGGCTAACACTAATGATGTTCAGTAATCATAGTTCTACTGCTTCCTAATTAATAGATAAAACAGTAATGAGGTATCTCTCCTAATCAATAGATAAATAGTCTTCAGTTTTCTCTGAGGCTCAGATTTATGTTCACAGAACATCTATATCAGCTTTCACTTTCATGTGAACTGTTAAAATCTTCATTGATTCCCTGAGCACCAACTGTAGTCCAATAATAATGGCACCAGTCCTTTATCTGAGTGAGTACTCAACCATTAATATACGAAGCATTAATATACGAAGTTGTTAAGATGTGCAGGGAGAAAATCAGAAAGGCGAAAGCCCAGCTCGAACTCAACCTGGCCGCTGGGATAAAAAGAAACAAGAAACCCTTTTACAAATATATCAACAGTAAGAGGAGGACTAAGGAGAATCTCCATTCTTTACTGGATGAGGCTGGGAATACGACTACTGGGGATAAGGAAAAGGCAGAGGTCCTGAATGCCTTCTTTACGTCTGTCTTTAAAGGTCAGACCAGTTATCCTCAGGGTACTCCACTTTTTGACCTGGTAGTCTCGGCTGGGGAGCAGACTAAACCACCCACGATTCAGGAGGAAACAGTCAGAGACCTGCTACTCCAACTGGACTGTCACAAGTCCATGGGGCCGGATGAGATTCACCCGAGAGTGCTGAGGGAACTGGCGGAGGTGATAGCCGAGCCGCTTTCCATCATCTATCAGCGCTCCTTGTTGACTGGTGAAGTACCGGAAGACTGGAGGCTTGCCAATGTGACTCCCATCTACAAGAAGGGCTGTAAGGAGGACCCGGGGAACTACAGGCCTGTTAGCCTGACCTCGGTGCCAGGGAAGGTTATGGAACAGATTGTCTTGAGGGAGATCACGCGGCAAGTGCGGGACAACCGGGGGATCAGGCCTAGCCAGCATGGGTTCACGAAGGGCAGGTCCTGCTTGACCAACCTGATCTCCTTCTATGATCTAGTGACCCGCCTGGTGGATGAGGGAAAGGCTGTTGATGTAGTCTACCTAGACTTCAGCAAAGCCTTTGACACTGTCTCCCACACTATTCTCCTGCAGAAGCTGGCAGTCCGTGGCTTGGACAGGTACACTCTTGGCTGGGTAAGGAACTGGCTGGAGGGCCGGGCCCAGAGAGTGGTGGTCAATGGAGCTAAATCCAGCTGGCGACCGGTCACGAGTGGTGTTCCCCAGGGGTCGGTGCTGGGGCCTGTCCTCTTCAATATCTTTATTGATGACCTGGATGAGGGCATTGAGTGCACCCTCAGTAAGTTTGCAGATGACACCAAGTTGGCTGGAAGTGTCGATCTGCCTGGGGGTAGCGAGGCCCTACAGAGGGATCTGGACAGGCTGGATAGCTGGGCTGAAGCCAATGGGATGAGGTTTAATAAGACCAAATGTCGGGTCCTACACTTTGGCCACAGCAACCCCAAGCAACGCTACAGGCTTGGGGCGGAGTGGCTAGAAGACTGTGTAGAGGAAATGGACCTGGGGGTGTTGGTTGACGCTCGGCTGAACATGAGCCAGCAGTGTGCCTGGGTGGCCAAGAAGGCCAATGGCATCCTGGCTTGTATCAGAAGTAGTGTGACCAGCAGGAGCAGGGAAGTAATTGTCCCCCTGTACTCAGCTCTGGTGAGGCCGCACCTTGAGTACTGTGTCCAGTTCTGGGCCCCTCACTGCAAGAAAGACATTGAGGCCCTGGAACGTGTTCAAAGAAGGGCAACAAAGCTGGTGAGGGGTCTGGAGCACAGGCCTTATGAGGAGCGGCTGAGGGAGCTGGGATTGTTCAGTCTGGAGAAGAGGAGGCTCAGGGGAGACCTTATTGCTCTCTATAACTACCTGAAGGGAGGTTGTAGTGAGCTGGGGGTCGGCCTCTTCTCTCGTGTAACTGGTGATAGGACTAGAGGGAATGGTTTCAAGCTGTGCCAGGGAAGATTCAGGCTGCATATTAGGAAATACTACTTCTCTGAAAAAGTGGTCAGGCACTGGAATGGGCTGCCCAGGGAGGTGGTGGAGTCACTGATCCTGGAGGTGTTCAAGGAACGTTTGGATGCTGTGATGAGGGATATGGTTTAGCGAGAACCATTGGTGATAGGTGGATGGTTGGACTAGATGATCTTATAGGTCCTTTCCAACCTTAGTGATTCTGTGATTCTGTGATTCTGTGATTCTGTGATTCTGTGATTCTGTGAATAAAGTCTGATCCTGATATTCTGTTTTAATAATAATGCTAAATATTAAACATTATATATTTAAATTATTTTAATCTGTATCTTTAAAATTGCAAGGAATTTACAGAATTTTATTTTTAATTAACAATAAGCAATAAATTCCACCTGTGAATCAAAATTTTCCTGTGGTTATGTATGTTTAATTCCCTGTGATTCACTGAAAATGCTTTGTGGATGTCTCAGAGCAGAAGTTGGCCTAATTTTTGTTATGTTTTATACAGTAATGTGGTACCTGAATAAAATTACCTGGAGGATCAGCAGCCAGTTTCTACTAGACTCATAACATTTCCAAGCACTGAAGGCATATTTGGAGCGCATTAGTTTCAAAGTCTCTTCTGTCAAAATTTGCTTGCATAATAAAACACTAGAGGTTCTTGTGAGATCCACAAGGCTGTAGGAATTCAGCAATAAATAGAGGTCTGAAAAATTAGAATGCTTAGAAAAAAACCTTGTTTTAAGAATAATAGAATTGTAGAACAGGAATGCATTTAATCCACTCAAATGCTCATAGGCAGGGTCACATTAAACACTAATCATGAATAGCTGAGGTTTGTCTAATCTATGTTAACAAATTACTAATGACATTTTTTTTTCTACAGCATCCCAGGTAAAGTGTTTGAATTATCAACTATTCCTATAGTTTAAATTATTTTTCTAACAACAAACTATTTACTCCCTATTGTGAATTAACCTTATTATTTATTGTCTTCAGTAATTTTAAAGAATTTTATTAATAATACATTTTAAATATTTTCCAAAGTTGTTATTCACACTTACAACTAGCCATGAGGGTCCACAATTTTCAAATGATTTGAGCTCATGTATTTCTTTTTTTTCCCACATTTATGGCTGTCATTGCAAATAAGAAGTTAGAAAATTGCTTTAAAAGTCTAGGCTGAGGGGTTCAGACAAATCATATGAGTCCAGAAGTCAAATTCTAAGCAGAACATGCAACAACATGAATTTTTCCCTTCTTCCTTTCTTGCCCTTTTAACTGTGGAACCTCTCAAGAGATCCATATCACTGACAGGGAGGTCAAAATTTCTTCTCCTAATGCATTTCTTTAATGCCTTTGCCTCCTGTTTTCTAGGTTTTCAACCATACACTGAGTTTCATTTACAAAGCATGCTGCTCTGCACAGGCAATTGTCCAACTGCCTCTGTAAAACACATAGATGTACTCACAGCACTTTCTAATAGTGCAGTGAGCAAGACAGACACTGAAAAATCGGATAAATAATCGGGAAACTCAGAATGCCCATTCTGAATACGTTACAGCTGTACTTGAATTTTAAATTTTAAGTATGAAACTAAACAGTTTAAAACGTTCAGTTAACACAACAGAGAAAATACAATGAACATACAAGACCTACGTACCACAGATAGGACTTGTCTCTCCTCTACTATACTTACAAAACACCACAAGGAACCTTGCAGTAGGTAATTTTGAAGTAGTTAATCCAGAAAATGAACTTCCTGTTTAACCCCAGTAATCAATATCAGCCTATTGATCAAGGTTTGATTGACCTAATTCATGAGGGCTCCATCTACTCTGGAAATTATTTTTTGTATATACTTTACTCTTTATTTGGAATATTAAAATAATATGTTTAAATATAGGAGCACTTTCATTTCCAAGTCTTTTTCATGTTTATGTTAAAAGGAAAAGGCAAAATTCTGAGGCACCATACTTGCTAAAAACATGGTTCATATATTTGTATTTAATTCTGCTAATTTATTTTAAGAAAGCTCACATACTATTTATTGTTTAACATTTGCTCTTGGTTTATCTTAAAGCCAAAAATAGAATAGTGGCAATGTATTGGCAAATGCAGTAACTTAGTAAGATCTATGCCATGCTAAAATGCAAATACATAGTGCTCGTTCTGTACTGCCGTTATTATAGACTATTGAATACCTCTATATAATATTAGTTGGTTGCCTGCAGTGTTCTAGGTTTATGTGACATAGCAGTTCATCAGTCTGCACAACATCACAATTCTTCACATCTTGTATTTCCGTGCAACATCACAATTCCCATTAAAGTTAAGCTGGACGTATTTGCATATTCACTTAAAACAAAGGTGACCCGTGGCAAGATTTTAGTTGCGTCTTTTTAATGTGATTTTCATAAGAAGGATTTGTATCTCACATCTCTAATTTTCTTAAAGTTAATCACAGTCTGATTTTTAAAATAATTTCAATAACAGTACATTCATCCACATCTAAAAGTCAGAAAGCTTTTTCTGTAGCTGTTGTGAATATTATATCATGCAGATGGGAATGTTTAGTTCTTTGTCCATTCCATGGCAATAGACACATATGAAATTATCCTGTGAGTTTCAGCTTTTTTTGCATAATCAAGCCTTATTTACAGGACACCACACATTTACATGAGAAAATATTTAGCTCTTCCAAAAACCTGATAAAGTTTTCTACAAAACCCCCATTGGAATTGGAATATATTATCTTCAAAGATTTTTAGAATTTGCAAAACTTCCAATCAGCATCTTACATTTTGCCTGGAGCAGAATATCAAAGCACAGAGCACTTTATCAAGCTTACCCTACCCTCTAACTTATCCTCTGCAATTATGGATTTGACTAGCTTGAATTCTAGAGAGTGTTGAGACAAGGAATACTGTGACAAGAATTCTGAATTTCCAGGAACTCACAATAAAAGTACCTAATAAGGTTCAGCAGGTCAGCATGTTGTAATTACAGGCTTTCAAACTTAAAATATCATAGGAATCATTACAAGTCTTTTCTTTGCAAGACTGCAAATGCCATAACTCATGCTGTCAACAATTTTTAAGCCCCAAGACCATAATTCCTTTATTAACTGATCAAGTATCAGTGAAATGTTTTTTTGAGGGGAGGGGTGAGAGGGTAGGGTTATGTCTGTCAATATCTTTAGAACCAGGGACACTTCCAGTTCAAGGGACCTTGATACACAACTTGCAATGATATTTAATAGTTCATTTTCAAGTAGTGAGTTAACATATTTTTCTTTCGCAATAACCATAAACCATTCCTTTTATGCACAGGAAACAATTCAGACACTGCTCTTTAAACACAGAGGATAAAACTTCACCTTCTACTTCAACATTTCAAAGATTTGATATTATTAGATTGCTACTCTGAAATGACTCAGCATCCTGTGTGTCTCACCTGCACTTTACGTAATGAAGTTATGGCAGTAACAAAGTCCTTTTCTACTTTGACTGCAAAAAACTCTTGAAATAAGATTGCCAATGAGGGAACCTCTGTTCAAAGCATCATTCACTTAAGTCATTTGGTAGTGTGTTCAGGCACTCTGAAGGTGAAAAAGGAAAGTGCTAATCATATCTCATGTTTGATTCGCATTATGCTGGAAAATGCTTCCTTATTATGACAGTGTATACTGGCAATAGAGTGCTGTCTGAGAAGGATATTTATGTGTCCTATGCAAAGTTCAACAGCTTTCTTGAAGCACCACTAACAATATATTGCTATTCTGAATACACTTTATATTTTAATATTTTGTTTTTTAATGAAAATGGGCTAGCATGGAACAATTAGTTCAAAGCTGAATTAGACATTTTCTTTGACCTAAGATAATTTCAGCCTGAAGCAAAAAACACTTCCATCATATGGGGAAAAATTGAACAAGAAGAATTCATGAAAATGTTTCCCTTGTTACCACTATATACTCTTTTCCACTACAGATCTTTCATTTTCATTGCTGGATAGCAAAAAAATGGCTCTGGCTCTAATTCCTGACTCCATCTGATCATATATCAGCCTTTTAAGAGTGAACACGTAATACGAACATGTTTCTAATGTATCAAATCAGCTCAGCTTCAGCTTCTGCAATCTTCTCTACCTCATTAATGATGAAGAGACATCTTTTTTTGCTCACTCTAGCTTTTACACCTCAGGTGGCAGAATCTTTCTGTTCTACTGTCTAGGGTCCCAGAATTAGCTTTTTTTCTTTTTTACAACTTACATGTCAGTCAGTACAGTCTGACATATAAGATTAGCATTCATATTCGAACGTTAGCCACTAAAATAATTGCCTTCAGAACAAGTACTGTTCAAAAGATTAGCCAAATTATTAAGCCAAGCTAAAGCTTTGAGATGGCTCTTACGCTTAGTTTATTTCAATATCCCTTATAATAGCATACTATAAGTAGATTATTTTAATGTTGAATATAAAGAATATTTTGACTAATAAAGTTAAATTACTAACTTGAAAGAAAATATGGCTTCTCAATCTGTTTTTCAAGTGCAAATAAATAAATAAATAAATAAAAGTATTTCAGCAATATGACTTTTCTCCTTCCTGAGAAATATGATAAATACTGAAATAAGAAACAGAGGACCACTGTTTCACAAATAATATGCAAGAAAATAGCTGTTCTACACTATGTTCTTTTTACGAACTTCTGGTATTGAGGCTTCCAAATTCACATGGATTGCAAAAACTTTCACTGTTCAGTAATGAATCAAACTAATTACAGCACAGTTTGACAACAACCTAAAAATATACATTGGAAAAGACAACTTTCATGTCTTAACTTACAATAACTAAAATAAAAGACACTGATGATAATACCATGTTAGTTGAGCTTCCTGATGACTGTCCACAAAATATTCTGTCCTCTAAGCAAGGGATGCAATCAGGTATTTAAAATACAACCAACTTCAGCATGGTATAGCTGATTTTTTAATTGAGACAATTGTCTTGCTGTACAATGATTCATCTAAATGGTGGAAAATCTACTCAAGGGGTGAGGGGCATTACTTCCACTTACTCTCCATTGAAAGAACTGTGGCTATTCTAATAGTTAAGACTGAAATACAGAGATCTCCACAGGGCTTGTGAGAATTTTGCCCTCTGGCATTTCCCATTTATTTCAATACATACAAACTCTAAAGAGTTGTTAAGGAAATGGCAGATAACCCTTGAGATAATCAAGCCTATATTTAAACTTTATAAAGGTGATTTGATATGTTCACTCTATGAAGAAAAAAATGAGATTCCATGGATGAAGATTAGAGGTATTAATATTTAAGTGCACAGCATATTGAAGAAAACAATGGACTCTAACGGATGCTTTTCATCTGACCTCTTTCTCTCTCCCTCTCTCTCAATCATTATTTGATACAAGACGACAGAAATTCATGAGAGCCAGTGCAAGTGAAAAATGCACTAGAACTTAACTGCATTTCAGAGCTACTGGTGTCAATGGGACAAGCAATGCCTGTGTCTGTCAGGATGTAAATTAAGTCGCTTTGTATGATTCACTCTCAAGATCCAGAAAAGACTATAGCCGAGAACATGACTTGATATGTTTGGTAAACTTTATATTTAATAAAGAATCTATTATCCTGGTCAAATTTTGATCCCCTGTTGCACTGAATGCTATTCTGCTGCAATAAGTTATCATCAGTTGATTATAAACGCTAAGGGAAAATTTCTAGATCCTCGGAGTAACAAAGATTACTTGCTGAAGACACTTGCAAACTTAGGAATATTAGAAATCATCAGTTATTTTTATTACAGAAGTTTTGTCTGGTAAATGACTAAATATAAGATGTATTTAATCTTGATTACTGGAGTCTGTGTACCATAACCTCTTTTACTGTCCAAAACATCACATGCCAATTTTCAATGATGTAGTGAGTATTGTAGTAAGCAGCTCAAATGCAGGAAGAAACCTTTTCTCTTGGTGACTTATTCAGTAAAAACTGCCATATCATCAAATTGTGATGGAAGTCACACTTCCAGCCAGGCTTTTGGGATTCATAGGCAAATGCAGCAGTACACTGCAATAGATCTATTCAGGCCAATGAGTTTATTCTAGCTTGTCAGAACCCAGACCAAGCATCTTAGTACTCATCCTGGGAAAAGCAGGCTTGTCAAGAGCCAAGCAGATGCCATGATGCCTGTAGTATCATGCAAAAATCTGGAAAATCTCCTGTCAGAGGCAAGAGGTTCATCACAGGATTCGTTTACACAAATCAAAGATGATTTTCCTGTATGTGAAAGCCTTCCCCTTTTTGCACTGAAAGAACTTCATGTAATTCAATGTCACAGACAAAGATTCTTAGCTATTGTTTAATTAGATACTACTGATTAGTGTTTTGGTAGCTGAGATAATGAGCCAGGGAATGATTGTGAAGAGCTGTTGCTGTGTTTGTAGGAGTGAGGGGGAGGATACAAATAGACCATTATGATACCTTGCACATGCATGTGATCAAGTTGTAGGCTCCTAGTCATTGTTACACCATGAACATCACCCACAAGGAAGACCCCATTTCTATTTCTAAGACATCACTCAGTACTCTGTAACTGTACAGATGATGTACATATCTTGCCCATACATAAGCTCAAGTAGAACCGCAGAAAATCACATGCATACACGTATGTATATGCACATATTCATCCATTACCAGACATTACAGTTCAGTCAACCATTTCAGTTATCACCTACTATTTTTAGGTCTTCTGTGCAAGTTAAAGGACAGTTTCTTTAACAGCATTCAGACTTTTCAAAGTCTGTATGTTATTTTTTAATAGTCATAGTACTGAGCTTTGCATTTTGAATACAAAACAAAGGACTTATAACCCACTCGTAAATTGCTAATATTGGTAGAGATACAATTTTTCAGAGCACTGAAAGAGGTACTTTTCCTCTAAGCCCCACAGCTTTAGTAAGAACCTTTCAAAAAGTGTATCAAGATACATTTCACAACGAGCAAGATGAAATTTAGCAGCAATAGTGACATAACTTGTTATCCATTTTGCAGTGGATTCTGCAGCCTTAGTTATGCACATCGAGGTTTTTTTTTCATGGCAGATATATGATACTGGACTATTTCTAATCTGAAGTGTGCTCTAATAGTTAACTTGCAAGATGTTCTTTGAATAAAAAGGGTGGAGGGAAATAGGAGACATTTGTACACAAACCTGAAATTAAAGGTAACTTAATTATCTGTCTCCTTAACACCAGCTGGCAGCTTATTTATCTGTTATTTTTTATGTTTATAATGCAATTGTGCTCAATGTTTTTTGTTCTCTTTTTGGAAAGGCGTGATGTTAATAGAACCGTTAAGAGACATTTTCTACCTGGTCTGTATTTCTAAGCCATACGTGCACAAGGCATCAGATGAAAAATGCATACATGCATCAGCTATAAAAACGAATGGTATCTGTGCCTCAGCTTGGGCTGGTGAGAAGTTCTGTACACCACAAATAGCAGCTGAATCTTGTCTGCCCTTTTCTTTGCTGGCAAAATCTGACTTCAGATGAGTCAGAACCCAAACACTACCAGGTTTCACAAATGTCCACAGAGGATGAACAGACAGAACTACATATTTCTATTAAGAATATCCAGAGAGTATGTTTTGCAGGAAGTAATTTCATTATCTGCTGAAGTGCTAGGGTTCAGCATTTAAATACAGAAAATTCAATAATGCATTAATTTGATCCACCTCATTAGCATCCAGAAATATTTAGTGAAAAATTTAGTGAAAAATGACATAATCGTTGCAGCTGATTTCAGACTAAGTGGTAGGCCCTGAGAGTTTTAAGTTGATAATTAATGCATAATATATATAAAATATCCTGTAAAATATATAATAAAATATATATAATGTATCATATTTAACATAGATGATGCATCATACTATATGATTAATACATAAAAAGAGGCAGTATTCAAGATTTTATATCCATGGAGAACAAGTTTCAGTAAAATTACACTGTAAAAAGGTTTCATGTTCCATCTCTGTATCTTGAAACAAGGAAGACTATTAGGGAATAGCTGTTTTACATAATAGGAAACATCTTGCTGCAGCTCAAGTAAAACTAACAGGACAAAATCAAGCGTACATCATTCGTCTTACTTCAATAAATGAATAAGCAAATTGGACGGCAGAGGAACAGAATCAATTGTTGCAAATGAATGTCCTTTTCTGCAAAAAGGTAATGTCTCCTTCATATTTTGGATATTTTGGTATTTTCAGTATTTCAGCTAGTTTTTAGAGCGGATCAAGATTCTTGAAAAAATGTAGTATGAGTACTTCTATCATTTCTTGGTAAATGCCATATCACGGATTTATGACCTGATTTTTTGACAGTTGCCTCCATTTACTGACTCACAAAAAATACTCTTCTGTGTCATATAGCAAATGCATACACAAGGAATAGAAAAACAGTCATGCATGAACCAGAAACCCAGTCTATCATATACATTCATTACCAGAAAAGGCTGAAAGAGAGCAGCAAAGTGCAGCTCTTACCAAACACATTTGTGTATTTATGCTAAACAAAACTGAATACAAGCTAAACTAGGTCTACTAGGAACAACAAGCCACCTTTTCCTTAAAAGTGTCTTGCAAACTGCACAATATGCTTTCTAGCACTGAAGGTCCTGACACATAAAATAACTTAACTCAGTCTCCATTTGAATAAAATTAATATTGTTTTGCTAACTATTGATGCTAATGGAGACAGAAATTAACATCCACCTCCCTGAATCCCAGACCCAGACCAACTGTGCTGTTATCTCTCTTATGTACCTGAGGCGCAGTTGGTATCAAAAATGTCATCAGATTATAAGTACAAGAACAGTCCATTTAAAACATTTCTTATATGTGAGCACACTGAAATATAAGCCTCTAATATTGATTTTATGGAAGTATTATTATACAGAAAAATCATGATTTTAATTTTATTGAAATCAGTGAAGTTGAAATGGCCATAAAAATTATCATTATACCTATAGAAGAACAACAATTACCAATTATTTACTTTGTCTTTTTCTTGCTTAAAGCAATTTTTAATTTTACACATACTATACCCATTTTCTACATGAAATGAAACTGATCCTTATTATTTTGAAGCTAGTACTAACCATTATGAAATCCTATTACACATACCAGTGGCTGTGTCTCTAGAACATATGGTGCCCAGAGTGAGAAAAATAACTGTGGAATCATTAGCTATTAAGTAATTATATGCATGTTTTTTACAGTCAGAAGTAGGCTTATCATCTCTATTACTAAACTTTAAGTATCTACTATTTATTTTCATTGGCTGAGAACCTTGACATGTCTGGTACAACAAGGATTCTAATTAGAGTAATCCTTACCATAACCTGATTGCCTGTTGTTTTCCAGCTTGAACAAGATTTGAATTTGAAGAACATACACTATGCAGGATATATGTAATGTGAAACAATTTTCTACCTTAATAGCCACACTGCAGAATGTGAAAATTGGCAATTATTCATTTTGCCATGAGCTAGTAACTGGAAGTGTGAAATTCTCATCTGTGAAGAATGGTATAGTAAATGATGGATTAGCAAAGTCAGACACTCACAGTGAAAGTGTTTCCTTTTGCTTACACCTAACAAATCTAATATATTCAATATGACTCTTCTCTTGACTGCAAAAAATCATGTGAACTTTACATAATTTCTTCTCCAGAAAGAATATGTTTTAAAGATCAGGGAACTAATCAATGTTAATAAAGATTTCCCTCAACAGAGTCTGGACATCAAAGCTCTATTCATATTCTCACCAATTTTTAACAAGTTTTGACAACCTCACACAGCCACTATAAGGACTACTTAATAAACATTTTGTGTTGAAGATAAAGTAGCTAGAATGTCTTTAGAAGTGTACACTAACAGGGATTTTTCAGCAAAGAGATAAAGAGTATAACTAATACTTCCTGTCTTTCAGTACATAAAACTGTGGTCTTTAATCTAAATTGACTACTTTTTCCATGAGATGGAAGAAAAGAGACATCTCCATAAGATAACTGTCATGCAAACATCCAAGACAGATGGGAGAAACTCTTGTCTGGAGGTTTCTCTCTGTCTCAGTCTTCCTTCAGAATCTATACAGGGACACAGAATAACTTGAGCCAACAGCTAACGTTATGATAGCTGAAGTCAAAAAAAGGCAAATGTGTCTTCTCATGTGCTTGGTAGGAAATTCTACATCATGGTAACTTTTTTTTTTTTAAGGTAGGCTGACAATTTTGCCTTGAAGCTGGGCACCAAGCTAAAATTCTTATTCTACAATGGAAGCAGTTAATCTTAAATTCATGACACTGCATTACATCTGCCACACTATCAGAGACATGTTAGTTAGTCTGCTGTATCTAGAAAGCTGACAGAGAGCCCAGACTTTCAGTCTCTCTGGTAATAGAATTAGATTTCTATTGTGGAATGAGGAAGGTTGCTATCAGGTTACTAGGCAATCAGTGTAAGTGTGAGCAAGATTTATAGCAGAAAGGATAAGGGTAAAGGAAAAGTCCTTATAGAGTAGCTTTTTGGTGGTTAAGTAATGCCTTAACCCAGAAGTAAGCCAGTTTTTGTTTTTGTTTTTTTATCCATAGGAAAACAACAGGAACACTTGAATTGACAGAAGCACCTGAACATAGCCAATACCAGTTCTGCATATCTCCTGAGTATAGTTAACTACTAGCACACAATAAATTCATATTTTTGTATACTCCGAAGTGACTCAATTCTTTATGGATTCTATTTATAGACTATAAAGTATGCAGAAATAAAACTAAGTGTTAAAAAGTTCATATTTTTTAATAAATACGTAGAAAAAATATTATAGGTAATGTTCCATACCTGAGCAGTGGTTGTTTTGGATAAGAAGGTTGGTCACCGTTTTGGCATGACTGAGTTTTTTTTGTGACTTGCTTGTAAATATTCCTTGCTGTTACTCCAATCCACAGCATAGTTGATAGTGTAGAATAATGCAGTACTATGCCAACCTAAAACAATAGTTTACAGTTAAACAGGTCAGTAATAAGTGGATCAGTAAAACAGGACTTTAAGAAGAATCTTACTACATAATTGTACAAGCAAGCAGATTTCTTTTTAATTGAATTTGTAATTGCATTATTTTTTTTTCCTTTCTCTCTGGTTCTTTCTAACCACAGAATGAAAACACTTTAAGAAAGCAGATAGAATCTGTTACTTATCTATCATAGATAATATCTGTGATACCAGATGATATGTTAGGAAACCAGGATGTTTAAGACATTTGTAAAGAACCTGATTAATGACAACTTTTACACCTGGATTTAAAGTGATGCAATATTTGGCTTGTGTTGAAAACTTTGCTAGCTTATCATGACAATACAGTTGAAAAAATATTGAAAGGGCACCATTACTGTTTGCTCTTATACTATGTTCTGTAATTTTTCATCAATATATTTTGCAATATCCTTTTTTAGTTCAATCTCACATGCATATAGCCAAGGTTGACTTCTCGTAATAAGCAGCTGTTTGTATGGCATCAGAGCTAGTTGCCTAAAAAAAGAATTTTAGATATGTTTTAAGCAAACTCAGATTCTTGATAGTGTTATTACCACGATGTCTCTAAGACAATGGTGAGTTTATCATTGAAAGTAAAATAAAACACAAGCACCTCTAAAATACTAACATGTTTGTTATGTTAGTAATTGTTATTCATTACTATGGAAACAGTAATTGGAATTTTATCCAATCTGCAATGCTTTATTTCATCAGCTGAGTTTCCATCTGATTATATAAAATGAGGTTACCTTTGAAGCAATAACCTGACATTTTGCAGTGACAAATAAAATATTGCTATAATTGGAGACCACATAAATGTTTAAAGAATACAGAAAGTTGCTAAATAAAGCTAACACAAATCTATTATAATGATTTATTTGAATCAGTGTTCATTTTTGCTCAACAAAATAATTCATCAGTAAAGAAAAAAGCACATTAATTTTGTTTATATTTCACAACGCAGCATAAACTTGAATATAGCAGCAAATAGTATCAACAGAAAATCCTTGTAATTTTCTCTGGGACTTGTCTGGTACATTAGACAGGATAGCATAAAGCCTTGGTAGCTGTTGTCGCTTGAGGTAAAAGAAGCAGAAATAAGAGAATGCGACAACTTTGTACCATCAGCTGGCAGACATTGCCAGTTCAGTGGCTAGTGCTGCCCAAACTTAGTTCATGCGCAGCTTGCAGCATTTCAGCAGGGACACAGTGAATATGACTGTCGGCTGGGGGGAATGAAGGAGTAAGACAGGAGGTAGAAAAGAGGGAGGAGAAGGGAAAGGTAGGAACCAGAAGAAAGAACTGGAAAAATACTAGCAACTTGGCTCATAACCTCTTCCTCATTTAAGCATAACACTTCTACTATATATTCTGCAATTATTCTACACAGTATGCCAAAGATTTGATAAGAAGATGAATAGCTGGGATGAGTTCTGTGTGAGCAGGTATCAATACATGAAATTAAGACAGTGTACATGGTCAAATATTCACAAATAATCAAGTGAGTGAAACTTAAGTGAATGAAATTCCTAGAAGTAACATGATCAAACAATTTTGTTGAAATTTTCAAGAGACTACTGAACCGAATGGAAAATATTGCTATATCACACATTAGTTACATGACCTATCTCCATAATATGTCCGTTTTTCAGCAACTTAATTCCTCCTGATATATGAATAACTCAAGCAACAAGGAAAAGAGACAGAAATCTTCTGTACTATCTTTCCAGTAGTATCTCTTTGTCTTAAAATAAACATTTCCATTTGCATTTCTTCCTTAAGGCAGAGGATATATCCTGATACTACAGTAGCTCCTGATGACTGATGGATTTGCAGAACAGTGGTGACAATACGGAGACAAAACGAGCAGGAGGACACAACCAAAATGTGGAATTTGCAAGGGTGCACTGAGCTTCTGTACTAAAATCCAAAAGAAAAGGTATTATTTTCTCTTTATGGAGATGATTTTCTTACTTTCCGGCTTTCTGAAATAGATCTTTTTCTTACTTATCCACTAATAATCTTTTGAAATTAAATGCTTGTCACGCTTCACCTCAAAAATTCAGCTTCAAAGTGGTGCTCTGCTTTCTGCCTTTTCCTTCCCCAGATCTCCACACTGGCATTCATGACATGGAGATGCGTTTCCCACATTCTAGCACTTAGCTGCTTTCAGGCTGCTCAGACCTACACTACAAATACATGAGGTAATGGCTCAGGACACAAAAGCGGAAAACAAAACATAAAAGAAAAGGGAACAGGACAAAGTAATTTCTGTTCAATAAAATCTCATTTAGCAAACATAACCCTTTGGATTATGCACTAAAAGTCCAGGGTATGAGTTTATCTGTGTATAACTTGTTACTGAATTTATGCCTTTACAAAGCTTGCACATGAGTCAGCAGTGTACCCTGGCAGCCCAAAGGGCCAACCATACCCTGGGTACATCAGGCCCAGCACTTCTGGCTGGGCAAGGGAAGGAATTGTGCTGCTCTGCTCTGCCATGGTGTGACCACACCTCAAATACTGTGTGTAATTTTGGGTGACACAAAGAGGGCCATAAAACTATTAGAGAGCATCCAAAGAAGGACAACTAAGATGGGGAAGGGTCTAGAGGGCAAGATGTGTGAGGAGAAGCTGAAGCGCCTTGGTTCGTTCAGCCCAGAGCAGAGCAGGCTGAGGTGAGGCCTCATGGCAGCTTACAGCTTCTCACAGGGAGCAGGGGGGCAGCACTGAGCTTTGCTTTCTGGTTACAGCAGCAAGGCCTGAGAGAACAGCATGGAGCTGTGTCAGGAAAGGGTTAGATCGGGTTTTAGGATAAGGTTCTGCACCAGAGAGTGGTGGGCATGGAACAGTCTCTCCAGATGAGTGTTCATGGCACTGAGCTGCTGGAGTTAAAGAGGCATTTGGACAGTGCTCTCAGACATATGGTCTGATTTTGAGTGGTGGTGTGTGGACCTAGGAGTTAGACCTGATACTTACAAGTCCCTTTCATTTTGGGATATTCTATGATTCTGTGATCCTATTTTCAGCACTCATGGAGCTTTCCTTCACCATATCATATATTTCACATAAATTTTTGTGGGAAGGGCTACATTTTCCTGATGAAACAAGCAGTTATGATTGATATCATAATGTTGGCATCATAATATCCATATGATACAGAAAGAACTGTCAGGACATATGCATTAAAGTCAGCATTGCACCTACCGCTGTTTAATAACTGCAACTATTATGCTGAAAATGTGTGTTTCCTTGGACTCTTTCCTCAGAACTCATATTTGGGAATAAGCATCAACCTGCTGAATAGAAGACTGCAGTTCTCTACAGTAAGAAGATGCTGCCTGTATGTGCTCCTTCAGTAAATCTCACTAGTTTATAAATAACAAGTTCCACAGGATGCAGTTACCATGGCAGTGATCAGTATACACATTTATGCCAAAAATCTCAGCGCAAAAAGCTCTCTTCAGCAGATTTAACCTGTGCACAACTTCTGTTTCCCTCTACTTTTTAAATTTTATTTCTTTTTTAATTAATATTATTTTCATTTTATTTCAGCTTAGACTGTTCTTCACCCAGTTCTACATGGACTAGCATTCTGATTAAACTACTAATTCTACACAGAGTCTTTTCAGTTAAATGGAGGGATTCACGAATTTCTCTGTAGTCTCCTACACCACTGGATGTATTTCACGACTACAAATCACTTAGACATAGAAGAAACCCTTGCTCTCTTCAGAGGTAGAAAATTTATAGCAAGGAGTTGAGACCCAGAAATGAGGTAGGTCTCATCAGGAAAAGACCAAAAAGTAGAATTTTCAGCGTGCACATCTAAGTCCACAGCATGCAAAGTCTTTAAGTGTCATGAGTTGCTGTTGGTAAAGTTTCTAGCCACTGACAGTCTTATTTGCGTATATGACTAGCGTGGTTCCTCTTGCAGCAAAGCTAAGCAGAGCAGCACCAAAGACCTATCAAAAGCCTGTAAATAGCATTCTTCTGTATATATTAAGATGCCCTGACAAATTTCATCACAGCACATTAATTTTACATCCATCCTTTAAAAACAACAAAAAAAACAAACTAACCAGAGTATAAATAACTATTGTTTTTCTCCTCCTTCAATTATATTTTTGTATCCCAAGCTCCCACACAAGATGCAGCTCTTAGCTCTAGGATCTCCTTAGTTTAACAGGATTCAAATCCTGTTAAATTAGTAGGTCATTGAACAATCATGTTACCTTCTGTCTGGACACAAGGATGAAAAATATAAAATAATATGATTCTGTCCCACTTTTTTCTCTCCTGAATCTTGTGCCCTTGTGCCCCTAAATCTGTTCTTCATGCTTTAACACATGGAGTGGGATTGATCATTTCAATCCTTTGCAGCCATAGCCTCATGGCTATAATGCTCTACGGGAAAATAGAGGCCATGATATTGAAATCTTTCAGGCTGAGGGTACAGAACTAATGCCTTCCACACCACAGGGAGTGATCCAGCTACAGTTGTGTTCCTGCCATCTCATGCTGAACAGGAAAGGAGTAGTGTCCTTCTGCTCTTTGAAAGAACATTGTCTGAGGGCCTAGCCCTGGAAGATGCAAATGGCTGACTACATCCTCCACTGGCTGGCTCAAGCACCTTTCTGTCTGGTGTACTGTCTCTGAATCATCTCATTATTCTGTTCCTAATGCAACGTTTGCCTTAATTGAATGATTTTGGCATAATCTCAAAGATCTGGACTCTACGTCAACTGCCATCACTCAGTGACACTCAGAGTCAAATTCATGCATAATCTCAGTCTGTAGATAGAGCCTAATTCACACAGGAAATCTGTAAAGAAGCAATCAGCTCTTTCAGACTGATGCTCAATTTTCTTTATAAAATATTTGTAAAGACTGCATAGCAAGCATACAAGAAGTGAGACTGACTATAGAAAATCATCTCTGAAATAGGCATGCAGGTTTAAAAGTAAGTTTCAGATTTTTAGATTCCAGATAGTTCAATTTCTTTGCCTTCAAGGAGATACAAAGGTTATTCCACATATTTATGAGAGAAAATGGATCAATTCCCACAGTTTTAATTCCTTATGCTTAAAACTAGCCTGGGCCACATCAGTTAGAGGGAGAAGGTGACCAATTGAATTTATTTTGGAATCACTCTTTTTTGTTAATTTTGAAGGAAAAAAAAAGCAACTCAGTCGACTATTTCACTTGGACAAGGAGGTTGTGGTGACGTTTTAATGAAAATATTAAGGATCATTACAATAAGAAAGGTAGAGGCTCGGTGGCTTTCATACCACTTTACAGCAGTTATGACAGAAAATGCCTGCACTTGGAAGCTTCCCTGATGCACTCAGGAAACCAAAAGTGGAAATTACATTACTGCAGGATGAAGTTATGTTCTGAAACGTAACAGATGGAAAGATACCCGTGCTATAGCAAAACTGATGATATCATAAATGTGGTATAATTAATATTTTAGTGCTGCTTGAAAAAAATAGTATTCTCACAAATATATTCATAAAGTCTTATACCAGCTTTTTTCAAGAAGTGAAGAAAAAGAAAGAGAGACAAAAAGTTAGACTTGAAGGACACACAAACCCATAGCAACTAGGTAAATACACCTTTCATTGTTTTGACTGATTTAGTAATTGCTATATTCAATAGGCAGAAGAAAAGGGGCACCATGCATCCTGTCACGAAAACTATGGGAAATATTCAAACAGATTAGCTTTTCAGGAAACCATCAGCAGATCTGATCTCCCTACTTCTTTGGCACCCTGAAGGTTAAGCCACAGGTGGAGACAGGGTTACCACAGGAGGAGACAGGCACTGAGAACAACAGAAATTTCACAAAGTTGATGTCAGCAGGCAAGAAAGGGTCTGCAGTCTTTTCTTAGATTATTTGTTGCATCCTTCAGCCCTACCTAATTCCATCAAGCAGTTTCTACCACGAGCCCAAAAATAGTGTGTCTTGTATCTTTCCCATATCTTAAACTCTGACAATGTCTGTTTGAGTGGTATGATGTCATACTACTTAAAAGACTTTAAGAAAATGATTAAAAAGCATGTGTAAATGGATCCATTCAGTTTATCTAAGCATGCATGTTTCTCAGCAGCTCAGAATCTGGCCCAACAGCATAGCACTAAACAGCTGTCACTGATAATGCATTTTATGAAGATAATCCTGTAGTTTATGTATTACTCATAACATATTATTAATAACTCATTTATCTAAATCATTTATTCATTATTATTGCTATACTTCATTGTTTCCATGCAATCTGCAAAGTAAATAACCAGACAATGATTGTAACAACAGATGGTCATTTGTGATCATGTAATTACATGACCATGGCTGCCCTACAAACTAATGTGCTTCCCTCACTTTCAAACTGCAGATAAAGAGAATGGTAAATGATATTTCAATTTGACAGAACTTACAGATTAATTACAACACAATTTACCAGATGTTGTGAGATATTTCTCTCAGAATAATTTCATGGACAACTGTGTCAATTTAGTGAAAACTATGTAATGTTCATGCGTATGTTTTGCAAATAAAATATTATAGGTGCTTCCTTCAAAATGACATGCTTGCACATTTTCAGGTACTGTTTACTGATGGTTATGCACAAGTATACACAAGAGGTTTCCAAAGCATCTCACTAAAAACTAGAGTAATAACTCTTTAACTAGTTATACAAGTTTTTTTTTAAAATAGAAATTCTTGGGTTTATATTAAATTAATGTAAACATTAAAAGCAATAGGTTTAAATACTTACTATAAGTTATATCTTGCCTACCGTAGTAAAATATAATAAATTTTTAAAAATTAATTTCAGAAAAGATACATTTCATAGTGCATAGAAACAGAAGTTGGAGTAAAACACCTCCTTCTTTTAGTCTTTCGCATCTTATTTTCTTCTAACTTCTCTGTATAAATAGGTCATCTTGTGCTGCCAGTATCAGAGTAACAACTCAGACAAGCATCTGAAGCAAGTTTGCGTATCTGTCTAAAGATTTCTAGCATTTTCTATTGACAGGACAACACAAGAACAAAATATTATTTTGGAAAGAATGGTGTTAAAATTCTTCATTAGCTTGTTATTAAGATCCAAAGTGTTCAACCAGCTTTTAAACTAAATTATATTTAAGATCTCACAGAAACTTGCAGATTATACTGTAGTAAGTACAGGTATAATATCATCTATATTTGTATCTAGCAATAGTTGTGAAAACACTGCTTTAAAATTTCATAAATATATAACATAACAAAATTTTAATTAAAAGTTGCCTAGTTATGTTCTTTTTGTTCTCTCCTTAGACAGGAACAATTCTAAGAAAGATATTCCAAGTAGGCTTGCTGTTTATTATTCCTTGTAACTATTCAATTTGAACTTTATATCTCAGTCAAGTGTTCACTTGAAATAGGTAAAAACTGTAAGAAGATTTTTTACACACAAATACAGAATGGCAATTTACATGCTGCTTTTTTCAGAAACCATGCTGAGAATTGGCTTGAGTGCTTAGATGACTAATGCTATGATTTTCATTAATTACATAAATGTTATAAAGCAAAAATAAGTATATTTATTTTGAAATTCCAAGGATGGACATTCTCCCAATCCAAGAGAATAATTCACTTTAGCTAACAAAAGCAAATCGAGCCACTGATGTCAAGGAAGGTTTATTATGGGGCAAAAAATTTATTTTCTGAAAGCTCAAACTCCATAACATTATTCTGGTTTTAATTATATGGAAATATTGTGACAGCAGTAGGCAGAGTCAGTTTCTCCATGCATAAAAGAAGGAGAATATGCATATGCTAATTTTTTAAAAAAACTCAGGTATCAGAAATATAGGCTGTTTAAGGAATGGAATATATCTGTATCAGTTAATGTTTAGTGAAGACTACTGCTATCACAGATGTTTCTGCTGAAATCCTTCCCAAGCCACAGGGCATAGCCATCAGGTGAAAAAAAGAGAGCAAACATGAACTGAAGCAGATGAGTATGGGGGCCATCGCTGCTGTTGTCTGGCAAATCTTACTTTTACACCCAATTCAAGCCAATCAGAACTGGACTAATAACAGGCAAAATACCTAGGAGAATGCTGGCTTAACAAAGTGCTTTACTACAGCTGCAAACCAACAGTGTTCATGAGATCTGGAACATGTTTACAAAACTCAGAAGGGAGAAATATTAAAAACAAAACAAAACAAAACTGCAACAAGCTCTCATCAGGCTTTATGCAGGATAACTGAAAAAACTCTTTTCACACACTACACAGACTCAGCCCCTATGTTCATAGCAACTGAAGTCATGCCCATTCTATGCATCTCATGACACTATACCTCTGGAAAGGACAGGTCAAGAGATACGACCTGTCAGATGAAATAATCCAACACTGCAAACAAAGGTATATAAATCACAAGTGTACTGTGCTTTGTCACCTGTAACTACAAGACGTAATCGTACTATAAACACTGGGCTATTTAGGAAACATCTAGGGCCAACCTCAGTCAAATTGCTCAATAATGACTTAGTATAAGGTCTTAAGATCCAGAAACAGTGTATGAAAGGAAAGAGAACTATCAATATTATGTTAAAAGATAGTTTCAAATTTTCATTATTTTAGTAAGAATTACTAAGGCAGATACTTACAGCTTGACATATAATTGGGTATTTAATGCGATTGATTCCACCAGCAAAAACAGCAAAGGTAAGAGCAGTATGGAAACAAAAGTTGAGAAGCATGTGCCATCCTTTTCTACTTATTCGGATTGTACTGTTGAAAAATAATATTTAAAGATGAAAAAAAGAAAGCATACCTATTATGAAAATTATACTTTGGAAAAATGATTAATGTGATAGAATTAAATTTGCTGATTGAATACTTATTCAGCACTATGCCATTAGAATTGTCTGATTTATACAGCAGTGAGGTCAATAATGGAGGATGTAAAAAGGTTCCTACTGGCTTAAAGATTCCTCCATCAAATCAAACATCTAAAGAAGAGCGATAAAAGCAAAAGGCTTATTGCATAGCTTCAGATATGCAGAACTTTAACAAGACATCTCTAAAGGATTAAATGGAAGCTGAAGATCAGAAGTCATTGCATTAAGTTCACTTAATTAATATTTAGCAGCTTCCACAGTACAATACATTCCTACTCTTTTAAATAGCTATTGGTCTTTAACAGAAGTATGTAGTTAAAATGGCATTTCTATAAATCTTTTATATAAAGGAAAACGCAAAACTTTTCTAAAATCAAGAAGATTTAAAAGTCAAAGTAAGTTTCTTTTTACCAATGACAGTTGCCAAATATTTCAACCAAATGTCCGTTAGACCCCAGTGCCCTCACTACAGCTGTGTGACTGCAATGTGCCAGACAGCACTTTGACAGTTCATGTGGCTTTATATGGAATTATCAAGTTAGAAACCTTAAGAACTGTACTCAGACATTTAGACATACATCTCAGGAAAGATACACCTTGGTAAAGGTTGAAGCAACCTTTTTTTTTTTTTCTTTTCTTCGTGACTTCTCTTGTCTAAATCACGTACTACCATCCAGCAACAATTCAGATCATTTTTCCTTTCAGTGAGGGTTAGATAAAATTGCAGTACCTCAGCATAAAACTGATCGTTCTAACATAAGCGCTTTAAAATGGAATTCTTACCTGTGATGGACAATGTAGGTGATAATGGAAGCAAACAGGCACAACAACATAACTGCAGTACATGCATATACCACAGGGTGCAGAAACTCCCCTGGGTACTGGGGAAAAGACAGCACTGTCTTAAAATCCTACGGAGAAAACAAAATGATTTAATATTGTTAGGCATGTGTGAAACTCTGAGGCTTCATTTCAATATGTCCTGTCATTTCTAGCTGCTTCCTCTCTAGAGCAGGAAAATAAGATGATGAACTTTTTATGCAGATACAGTTCATGAATTTACAATGACATCAGACTGCTCCTTCCTCATCTGCATACACTTTGCAAGAGAAAAATTAACCTTTTTGTACAAGCAGACGTATCTTAATTAATTAGAAAAAAATTAGAAAAAAAACTGAAAAAATATACAGAATATTACATCTTGAAGGTTTTAGTAATATCTGTTCCTTCAGATAACAAGAACTTCATGCATGTATTTTACTAGGATATTAAATACAAAACATCAAATTACCATAAAGGTCTCTAAATGGCATACACACATTTCATAAGAACCTCTCAAGGAAATGGAAGACCTGAGAATACATCCAAAATATTGACTGAGCAGCTTCTGTACTCTAATTCAAACATACACTTCTATACTCCCAGTAGATACAACCCCCTCTAACCCAGTGAGCTTCATATTTAGTTGCAAATACTCTGTGCCTGTATCAATTCGAAAACAGTTTGACAGCTATATTAACAGGAAAGTAAAGATCCACGCGTTGCTTCTTGATCTGCTAGTGCCTACTGACAATTCTTCATGAAAAAAGTAATGGAAAACATTAGTACCTTTGTAACACTGATCATATCATATTTCCATTCTAAAGTACCAGATCTCACAAGTAAGAAATGATGGAAAGCTAGATCTGCAGGTGCGATGGATGGAACCAAAAGAAAATTGCTGCAGTATGAATCATCATAGAATGGCCTGGGTTGAAAAGGACCACAATGATCATCTAGATGTACTGTTTTCTACCTTCTACCTTCATGTTAATTCATGAGTACATGTAATTATTAAGTCAGGGGACAAGGTACAGTTCAGTTTACCTACCTAGTAGTCATTATTTTCCTTTGTAGTAGCTTTAAAGTTCCTAAAAGTGGTTGTACCAGTTTCTCCAGATATGTATTAATTTCAGACATAAACAGGGCAGCTTACAACATATATAAACAAGGCTGTCAAAATGAACAAATAACATAAACAAGATGACGAGCAGGCATCGTCACATCCTTCCACCACAGAGTACCACAGCGCTCCTTCAGCTATTGTGTGTCCCTTAGTTTGAACCCCTCAGTTAAATTTGCACGGTCACTTGTCCTACTCATAAATACACTCACAGCCCTGCCTGGTACACCAGCGCTCAATGTCAGTGATGGAATTACTTGTCACATAGGTATTCTCATGCTGTCTTCTAATGTCTCTTGCTACTCTTCCCTCAACTACCACTGTAAGAGAAGAGAAAAAGAACTCTCCATTTGGTGATTTTGCCTGCAGAAGAATCAAGAACAATCAGCATCTTTAAGCGAATTCCATTTAAAAATATTCATTTATTATCTCTTTTCTAATCTTGTACAAGTAAGCAGTAAAAATTTTGAGTATCATAATGTGTTATTGCCAACATAGAGTATTGTTTTCAAGAATTCTGTATATTGAAAACTGATTTCATTATTGATATGACATAAATTCATCTTGTCTGTTTTTTAACGATAATTAAATCTTATTGATCTATCAAACTCCCTTGAGTAATCCTCTGAGGAAAAACAGCATTCAGAATACAAAGTTTTTTGGGATTTTTTTAAGCACTCTATGCAAAGCAGCATTATCGTACATTGTGTTTTAAAAAGACAAGTTTTAGCTTATTTTCTGGAGGTGACTGAAAGGATAATAGTATTGAAAAATTCAGGAATTATCTACAAGAAAATGATTACACAATGTCTTTTACCTTTACAAAGGAAATGCTGTGTGTAAGTCCAGTAAAATACTCTCTAATGAGATGCCATAATTAATCCACTTTTAGAACAAGGTGCAAAACCTACTTCTTTGAGGTGTAAATGCCACCACAGTTCATAAGGTACAATAGGAATTAATGACAAAAAGATATTTAATCAGCTATTTCATCCAACAATGAGACATAAAAATATTAGAGTGCAAATAGGATAATTTCATTTTAATTGAGACTTCATTTCAAAAATCGACTAAAACAGACACCTATACTGATAACTTAAAAACTCAGTACAAAAGTATTAAAAGGTATAGATAGATTACACACCACAGACAGCTCTTCGATATCTAATAGCCGTTGCTGAGAAAGCTGAGCAGAAGATACTGTGAACTAATACTATCTGGTACTTCTATGAAAACACATTCACTAAAAAGCTAGAAATCTAGTTGGTATTGTAATTTTTTTTTAAAATCCATGTGCTGATATTGGTAAATTATACTTTTTTTTTTTTTTTAATATTGTATTTCTTATAACTTTCTGAATTCAGAAAGTATAGCCTAATTGGTTTTGTGTTTAAAGCAGAACACTTGAAACTGTTTCCCAAGGATATTCATAGGTCTCAGAGACTTTGAAACACAAGTGCATTTGAACAACCAGTTACAGCAAGAGTTAGATTCCTAGCTGTATTTAGATTTCTCATACTTGAGCAAAACAAAATTTAGTAATCATGTACAAGATTCTATTGGGATGTTTAAGAATATGGAGAGTTATGCAAGGAGTTGGGTCACTATGAAGAGCTGAAAACGCTGCAATGCACTTTGAAGAAGCAGCTAATATGCTAGAAGGCAGGGTTGCCATTTGCTGAGATGTCAAGAGACTGGAGGAATTGGCTGACAGGAGCTTTGTGAAGATTAGTAAAAAAAAATACATGAAGTTTTCCATCTTTGAGACAAACTAACACTGCTGGCAGTACAGGCTGGGTGGGAGACAAGTGAATAGAAAGCAGCTTTGCAATAAAGGATCGGGGTGTACAAAAGTTCCAAAGCAAGTCAGTTGTGAGTCCTTATGTCACGTAATGTTAACCAGTTATTGGGCCATATTACCAAAAGTAGACACATCAGCTTTAAGGATGCAATTATTCTCTTCTATTCAGCACTTTGAAGCCAAATCTCAACTAGCTGTCTAGTATGGGGCACTTAAGTACAAGAAAGACATTGAAAAATTGGAACATGCCTAGCACAAGCAACTAAAACAATAAGTGGGCTGAATACCTAGATTCCAGTGTTTAACTTGCATCTCCAATCACTCAAGAGTTTGCCCATTTTACTGAGCTCCTCAAAGTCTATATCTCTTTACCCCATGCCACGAAGAATGGAAGATCCCTTAAGGCAATAGAAAACAAGAGCAAATAGAAAGTAAAAGCATGAGTCAGAGGCCCATTTTGTTATAAAGTTAAGGTATCTTGAAGGATATAAACCCAGATTTAAGATGCCAAACTACCTTATGTATTTTACAGCAGAAAAATACATGTTATTCAGAGTAATTTACTAAAAAGCAGATATAATCAAAGGAGAAAAGAGTAAAATATTGCTCTTATGAATATACTCACTCCAAGCCTTTGTAAAAAAGATTTGCACATTCAAGAATATTCTGAGAAAGACAGTGATCTTTTGCAGGAGTTGGTTTCAGTATTGTCCAGTAGGGCTACGCATTGCCAGTTATTTCAGAAGTACACACCAGCTGAGGATTTCGATGAAGAGCGGTGCCCTTCTGTCAGGTCTCTGACTGGCAGCAGAGCTTGGAAACCTAGGTCTTTACACCAGGAAGCATTTACATACATGCAGAGGAATCTCATTCCAGCGAATTTTGAGGACGAACTACAAGAAATACTCATTTCATGCCTAGCTGGTAAACTTTCTGGATCTCTTTCATAATCTTTGGTGGTTACACTCAGCTTAAATCTCTTTTGGAGGTGTAGAAGTAGATGATTATACACAAAAATTATTAAAACTTAATTTTTAGAACTCCCTCTTTGCAAGAAGCCTTATTTTTCAGAGTACTGAACCACTTTTCCACAGCCTGTTAGGAGAAAACCTTGTGTTTTCTATGGGTCAGATGGAAAATTATGTCAACCTTCTAAATAACATCTCTGCAACACTTCCCTGACTCAAGAGTTAATTTCTCAAAAGACTTAGGCTGTTTAACTGGGAGTAATCCTGCAATATGAAAGTTTAAAAGACCGTTTCCAGAACTGAACTTCATGAATAGGCAAAAGAAATTCCGCAATTGTCTCTAGTCACACTGAAAATACTGAAAATAAAGTTTTTGTGGCACTGCGATCTTTCTAACTTGGAAAGACTTAAAAGATTCAGGAAATGCTTCTAAAACAAAGAGAAAAATCCTTTAACTTCTTTGCCATGATCTCTTGCTTCTTTTCACTTTCTCATTCACACAGTATTTCGAGGGTTTGCTTCCATAATAGTGTCAAATTGTAGTTTGATCTCCTCAACCCTAATTATCTCAAATAGCCATTCACTGTGTGCTGCTTTTCCAAAGAATGACTCCTTGCACTTGTAAGCAAAACAAAACAAAAACACATAAAGAGAAAATTAAAAAAAAAGATAACCCACCTATGTTGTTTGAAGTAAGTAGACACAACATGACAATGAAGGAAAAGAATTTATGATTTTATGTTTGTTCAACCTATCTCCAGGTTTACAATTAAAAAATGCTAATAATAACAATCCATTTTATCTTAATTGAGAAGTAGCATACATAGGTTTAAGAATTTTGCTAGTGTTTATTTGTCAGATTTGAGAAAATTACTATTGACAAAGCAGTCTTGTCAGGGGAAAAGGATATGTTGTACACAATTACAGTAATACCCATCACTATTGAATTGCCATTCTGTTCTAAGAAAAATGAAAGGAAGAACAAAGGACAACGTTTGTCAAAACAAATTTAGCAGATTTTGAAGTTCAGTGTTGCTGTTAGATATTTTTGTTATCTCCTGCAGAGTTCTACTCATATATATTATGGCTACAGGGCACTACCTTGGTTATAACATATACAGAAATTATCTTGAAAAATTAAAATCTTGATATACAGCTCAGTTCACAAATGAACATAAATACAAACTATTTATACAACAAATGTTTATGATTAGATATACTGAAACTTCGTAACATGTAAATTCATAATGTTACTCCAAATCAGAAAGTCATATTGTAGAGATTTATAGTTCAGTACCCTGGAAGATGCTGGTCACCTCCCAAAAGAACCTAGAGTATGACTGTCTTCCACCTACAGGTAACACAATAAAGACAAAATAAGGGACAAGTCTGAACACAAAGTGAATGAAGGGAAAGATAGGAATAAACTCAGGAGCTTTATTTTACAGTATTTTACTCTCACCACTAAGACATACTATCCAAAAGTTGACCTCAGAAAGATAATGCTGCATTATATCTGACATTAATGTTTTATTTCCATCCACTGGCCTAACTCAGAGCAGTGTGAAAGTGTGAGACCAGTGTGAAGAAAGGAGCTTGTATTTCCTTTCCAATTCAACCACCAAATTGCATCCTCTCTCACAGACATTACTTGAACAACTGTCATATAGAGGAATGAAAAAGCTCTACATGAATCCTCTCACTTCAAGCATGCTCATGCTTATTAATTATCAATCACAGTTGATAAATCCTTGATTACTGCCTTTCTATAAAAGGACTGTACAAAATCTTTAACTCTTTTGTGGTACCTAAGCAGAAACAACTTTTATAAAAGCAGCTCAGTGAACTTTGTCTTTCTATTTAAAAAGATGATGAACAGCAACGATGAATCAGAGTATGAGCCATAAAATGGGCAGCCAGATTAAATGAGGCTTCTACTTCATCTTGTTCCACAGCAGGATACATTATTCTGATAGCAGTGTAAACCTTCAAGTTGCTTTATTGCTGCTCTTCAGTTTACACCTACTACTTCAGCTTACTGCCATTATCCCAAAACATAATAATCAATTATGAATTTTTATTGTTTAATAGATTTAAGAATTAAAGATCAAAAAAATAACTTTAATCATGACATTGTGGCTAATTCCATCAGCTACATGCCATACATTATTTTCAACTTGCTGCCAGTTTGTATTTTAAAATATATTAGGCACTTGGGTGTAAATTAAGAAGATACACATAGGCACTTTGTACTGTTCATAGTATAAATTAATAGCTAAGAAGAACAATGAAATTTTTTTTCATTTCTGGAATGAGAATTGAACTGCCCAGAAAACCATAGTCTACGTTAAAGGAAACAGACCTCAACTTTATGCCACAAAACACTGATTAACAAATAACACACTTGAATGAAAACGGTTGGACAAAATGAAACTACTAAAGTTTCCAATAACAGTTCAGAAAGACAGCTATCGGAAACATATTTATATGTATACAGACACGTATCTGCAACATGTACGCACATATAAATTACATTAGGTCAGGCGTCTTTTCTCTTAAAAGTGACTGAATTATGAGCTAGGGAACATCCTGTTATTTGCTGCCGTATCAATTTCTAAGGAAAAGTAAGCCTCAAATTCTATTTTATTGTGTTGAAAGATATTGAAAAATGAAAGATTTACACAGGAAGAAATGCAAAGTTGAATTACTGTATCAAAATAAACACAAGACCTAAACTGAATTACGTATCACATACAAAAGCTGCATTAAAAGGTGCCTTGGCTGCCCTTACAGTTGCGGAAAACCCAAACTGCTACAATTCATCAGAGAAGAATGTGCATTCAGCTTTAGAAATCAAAAATTAATTGTGACCCCTGTGTCCATATACCATTTTTGCTAACAAAATGGAACCATGGAATTGGTTGTTTGGAGGTAATTAGTGAACATTTAATAACTACTTGAAGTTTAAGAACAGGCTGAACCCAACCAGTGAAGAAGCCATTTTGGGTGTGGCACCTGCAAAGTCAACAGGTGCTTTCTTTAATGAATTTAGGAAAACACCCTCAAAGCAGAATTGTTTCACATTCAAGGAAACAAGTGGCTGAGTGAAAAAATGCAACTCCTGGGAGCTGTAGAAAATGAGGTATATTTGATGTCATCAAATCTTAGGAACAGCTCTTAAATTCTAAGCAAGTCTGGAATGGGTGAAAAAATGTTTAAGTAACTCTGAGGGAAATAGATTCTTACAAAGTGGACGATAATATCCGCATTTAACTCGTGGATGCTGGAGCTTTGTGCAATGATTGGCTGCCATCTGGGCTCCATCTGACAGCAGCAGATTGGTATTCTCTGCACACGTCCTCGCAATTCCTGTCGCCTATGTTTGCTGTCCCTTACACATACACACAATACAGTATTTACTCAACTATAAACATTTCTGTAATACGCACAAGCAGCATCTACGGTGCAGTTATGCACCAGCGTTTAGGATCATTCTGGCATTAATAACACATATCTATTTTTACAACTGGTTTACATTAAATTATTTAATGGTGCAAATATGTTTTCACCTACATATATTTGAAACCTTTCCTTTTTTTGTTTGCTTTTCTTTGTACCCTGAGAAATAACACGTACTATTACTATGTGCATAATCTCTCTGCTTTCATGATGGTAACTTTCTGTTAAGCAGAACAGTTAAATAACTGCAATGGGAACTGTGAGTGTGACTGAGAACAGACTAAAGCAGGCTGATGGCTTAGCACTGCACAGAAATATTTTTCTTCATGAGCAGCAATTTAGCAAGAGGGCTGTCGGCATCGCTATACTAACTAAAACTCCTTCAAGATCAACACAGACAGCAGTGTCCTTACTTAGGAGAGCAGAAGATGTTATTCCTTTCCATTTATTAAATGATTCAACATTGCGGTATGCCCGCAACTAATTAGTATGATCAACACAGTGCAGGGCAGGAACAAAAGCAGACCAGCCTCTGAGATGTGCTGATGTAAAAGCACACAGGAGTATACATTTTTAAACGCTGTCTTATAATTTATAACCATAACATACTAATCATTCCTTGATGTAATTCTCATTTCTAAGATCGAATTTTAATGCCATTTCTGATTAGGCCTGTCTCTGGATAGTAAAGCTGACCAGCAGGTTTATTCACTTACTAGCAGTTAAATAACTTACTTTCTTTAAGGCTGTCTTATACTAAACATCATAGAAAACAGAAGGTCATTTATCGGCAAGTAAGAATGTTAAAGCTACATGTAAAAAGAACATTTACGTATGGCAAAATACAGAGAAATATAGGTACATTTGCTAAGTCATATACTTACCATTAGCACTGCAAAGTTATTGAAGTGTGTACTTTGAATGGTGGTAATATTGCCTGCAGAACTAATTATGTGGCACCCTTCTCCCCACCAGCCTCCATGTCCATCTAGAAGGTCAAAATCCCAGAAGGCTGCAATGGGGTCTATACCCCGTGCAAAGTGCCTCAACCCTATAGTAAGAGGGCTGGTGAGGTTTCCAAAACTGCACCCATCTGCAAAAGCAACAAACTGTATCAGAGAGATGGAGTTGAAAACCCTTTACAGATAAATGTGTAATCAGATACAATAAACTATGGGAAAAAAAAAAAGCAAAAGACATGCACTTTGAATGGTCAAAATCAAAAGCAGTGTACATATTCAGAAAAGTTTGCAGTACTTTAAATAAATCTGAATAACATTTCAGTCTCACAGTGTGTCCAAATGATCTAACCAACCTTCACAAAGCTGATTGTTTTTGTTTAAGATTTTTCAGCTAGAGCCAGTGTTACACTACTGCCCATGAAACTGCAGAAATGGCACAGCTTCATTGTGTGATTAATAGCTGAGACAATACTGCACTTAGAAAGTCACATTTAAACATTTTTAAAACATTAACAGAAATGAGAGCACTACTCAGGATCAAATAAAAATATTAAAATTGCCTGGGTAAATAATTAATCAAATTAATGATTGACTAGCATATATGATACATCACACCTAGACAAATACCTTTAACAACACCTGTTTTACGTTCATCGTATCAGAAAGTATACTGGTAAGTACTGATACATGCAACAGGGCACTACTCATTCCCAGAGAGTCTTATTTATATCAAAGTCTAGCGTGTTAGCATTGCAATTTTCATTGTAAAGAAAAGAGTAAAACAAGGTTCCTTCCTATAGCACTGTGCTTTAAGAAAGATGCTTCTGTAACAACACAGTCAAAAAATAGTAACCCCAAATTTGCATTCTAGTCATATAGCAATTGCATTTCTTTATCTGCAGGAGAGTTTGAATAAAATCATGCCGATAGGAATAAATTCAAACATTTCAGCTAAAGAGACAGACTGTTCCCAGCCTCTCAGCAGACTGTATACTCTACTCCTGTATTCTCTATACAATCAAGTAAACCTTTGCTTTCAGATTAAAGGAAATAAAGCATAACATTTCCTCACCTATTTTAGCAAAAACAGCTGGTGTGGCAACCGTCCTACGTTTCCCATCATCTGCAAGATTTGATGAGTTTCCTGTGCTGGGAAAGAGTTTTCCATTCCGAAAGACAATAAACTGTAGCTTGCAAGTTGCGTTATCAACAGATTGCCAGGCTGAAGACTGAGAGAAGACAGACTGTGGCAAATGAACTGAAGCTACTGCTACAGCATTCTGTACAATGAGAAAAAAAAAGAAACATTTAAAATGCAAATCACAACAGGGTTGCTTTCATGATGTTTTAAACTCCTGTACAAGAAATGTATGCTGCCTTCCTTTTCCAACAGACTGGAAGCAACCAAAGAAGCACGAGCTGTAACCATGGGAATAGGATTGGTACAGTGCATATTAAAAGGGAAAACGTTTTGATTGAATGTGTGAGTCTATATGGTCAAGCTCCCTGCTGCAGAGGTGAGAATGGTTCTTACCGTGCCTGCTAGAGGGTCCATCAACACTGCAGATCTGATTTAAAGAGACAACCTCTACCAGGTTTTCTCCTTCACTTAAAACAGAATCAGACAACTTACATTAAAACATTTCTCTGAAAGGGTACTTAAGGAGTATTAAAATAATTTTATTAATACAAATAAAATAAGTCAGTAGAGAACTAGAAATGTGTATATAGCACATTTTATAAATACATTTTTCTTTCTTCTTATATGGAAAATCAGTTAATTCTGTGTTTTAGTAACCCAGGATTAAAAATCTTACAAGCATTAATATAACAGAAGAAAATAAGACAGCACTGAGAGAAAATGAATGAAGACTGTCAGATCGCTATAATGGCTTTGCGTCGTGATTGTGTTATACACCCTTTTACAAGCAGATAATTCCCTTACAGCGTATTTATAAAACAGACCAAACATTATGTTCTGAGGACTTCACTCATCAAGCATTTCTTTTCCCTGCCCAAGTATAAAACTAATCATTAAAGGGTGAGTTATTTACAAAGACAAACAAATGATGAGCGATGGGAAAATAAACAGGGAGTCTGTCCTGAGCCTTGAAGTGAAAAGTGTATGTATTTAAAAACAAACAAACTACAAAACGTTCTAATTTGCATTTCCCCCAAGGGCAAAGTATAGCTTCTGTGCACATAATTTACATAGATTATCACACAGTTTACTCACAGTACATGTGCACTACCTCTTTGAGAAGTAAAACCAATATTCTTCACCACAATGTAAAGAAACTTGACATTAATAGATGTCCATATGCTGGGAGAAATACACACGTGAGAGATAAAACACACAACAGAGATCAGCAAACTAAAATATTAGAAGCACCTAGTCACCATACAGCAAGTATGGGAGAAAAGTGTGAGCAGTCTGTGATGTCACTGGGATGTCTGAGTAAACAGATAAAGGCTTGTGTATAATTTTCTCTTTATTATCATATATATTTTGAAAAAGTTCTGCTGTTCTAACAAAAAAAACTCTAAAACAACCAATTTTTTCTTAAGTATTCAGAGTGGGCAAAGACACTTAATAAAAACAAGCAGGAAAAAAACAGAAAATAGCAACAGCACATTTCTACATTAGATTTTAAAATGACTGTGAAGGCTTTAATTGGAATTAACTGAGCTAAACATCAAGTACTTGTCCTCAGATTGTTTCCACTGCCTAATTCACTGATTCTAAAGCTGCCATAATTGGCTTTGTCTCACGCTTCTGAAAGAGACATATTTGCCTCTATGATATCCCAAAGTATCTGTGTAAGCTGAATCTCCAATGATACCATTTTAGCCATAAACTTGTTATTAATAAGTATGTACAGAAATTTTTAGTAGTGTCATTTGTCAAACCCCAAATCTCTGCTGACTTGTCTGGAGATCTACAGAAGTGTAAGAGAAATTATACTGTGATTAACTTTTTATAGGATTTTTTTCTTATTATTCTGTGCTAGAAAAAGCAGCGACATATTAAATTACACTAATTACTTACTATACACAAAAAGAGAAAGCTAGAAGCATCTGAATAAGCTTATGATAATGAAACCAACAGCTAAAGGCATTGGGATAAGTAACAATGTGCCATGACTAGAGAAAAGCAGTCCTACACAAGCTGCAGGAACACAACAGGTTTATAGCACTTTTGCTATGTAGTTCTCCTATTTCGTCTCTATTTTGACTTGCTGATACCAATGAGAGAAAGTGACGATATGGAGTGGTAAATGGAGCTTGACCTTGAGACTGGGGAGGGAGAAGAATGGGCTGCTCACATCCGATACACAAAAAGCTGTCTTCTTTGAATTGCTTGATGCCCAGGAGCACAGCTGGGGAAAGATCAAGGTGAGGACCACTCCTCACGTCCTCACTATTGCTCAGTCTCTACCCACACAGAGTTCTTTACTTACACAGCATGAAAGACAGGAACTCAATCAGTGGCTCAGGCCTCACTGTTGATGGGCTTTGTCTCCTGGGACAAAGCCTAATGCAGTGAAGAGGAGGTGCGCACAGCCAAGGGCTGCAGTGCACACCTTTCTCAGACTGGCTGAGCAAATCCCACACATGCAGCACTGCAATATTAAATTCATCACATAGCAAAAAGACACATTTTCTGTAAATTTTTTCCTCCTCAGACTTCAGGAAAGGGTTTTTGATACAAAAAAATGTATCAAGAACATGAATATCTAGTCTGTCCTCACAAGGCTCTTCCTGGAGTTCTGCATTCAAGTCTGGGGCCCTCAGCATAAGAAGGACATGGAGGTGTTGGAGCATGTTCAGAGGATGGCCACAAAGATGCTCAGAGGGCTGGAGCACCTCTCCTATGGAGACAGGCTAAGGGAGCTACATTTGCTTAGCTTGGAGAAGGGGTTTCAAACACACCTCATTGTGGCCTTTCAGTACTGGAAGGGAATTTATAAACAGGGGGGAGATAAACTTTTTACATGGTCTGACAGTGATAGGACAAGAGGGAAAAGTTTTAATCTAAGAGAGAGGAGATTTATGTTAGATTAGGAGCAAATTCATCACTCAGAGGGAGTGAGGCCCTGGCACTGCTGCCAGGAGAAGTATAGGTGCCCCTTCCCAGAAGGTGATTAAGACCAGGTTGCACAGGGCCCTGGGCCCTGATCTGGCGGCAATCAACCCACAGCAGGGGGATGGAACTGGATGAGCTATTCTCTGATTCTATAGCATTAACATCTTAATAATCTTTGATAAATAATGTCTATAGTCAATTTCTGGGACATGGTTTAATTGTGAACAGTGCCCTTTGTATATCTGACATTTTAAACAAATTCGTTTGAGTGCACGTGGTCTAGTGGAGCAATGGGCAAAGGGACAGGCATGTTTCTTGACTGGACAATGTACAAGTAAAGTCAAAATATTTGCTGAATATCAAATATTTATTTTATCTAAAAATTCATCAAAATTAAATCAAAATCAAACTGGCTGCTACACCAATACGTCTGCCAAAAAACTCCTGTGCTAGCATAGTCATGAAAAAATGCACACTTTGAGGGTGCCCACACATTCACAATGCTGTTTAAAAATATGGATAAATATTTGTGAACAATTTTTACATCTACATGATTTTTTTTTTCCTTTAATAGCATTACTCATTATTCACAGGAGAAGAATCTGAGCACTCAAGCAAACTCTGTTATTGCAGAAGAGGATGGATGGAGTCTGACCAGAGTCTCAGTCTTCAACTTCACTAATCTTATGTGTAGTGATGAAAAAGTCAGTTCACTACCCTTGCCTCAGTTTCCCTCTCACTTGGTGAAATAATTATATTTCTTTTGTACCCGAGTCCAGAGATGAAACACAATATATGAACAGATTACTACTAATACCAAAGACAGTAACATTAAATTTGAAGTGAATCACTGTGCTTCAGATGTTTCAAATTCCACATAAATAGTCTTCAAAATTTTATTTGGATACCATATTGCCACATCACACACGAACTGATATGCAGTGGTGTGCTAGCAGCATTATCTCAAGAAGCTGCTCCACCTCTAAGGGGAGAAACAGCACTAGAGAAACACTATCAAATGTCTTCACAGGATCTGCAGCTTTGAAATGACACAGGTCAGCACTGGCAACTTATATTTTTCCTGGAAAAGCTTAAAGTTTGTGTCAGCAACTTACCAGTTCAGATTCAGACATTCTCTGAGCATTTTCAAACCAGAATGTCAATAATCCCTTCATGACTCCATTTCACTTTTAGTTCTAATAACTGGATTGGACTGGCAATCATTATAAAAGGAAATTCTGAACAGTGAAGATTTTTTCTAAGGAATATTTTTCCTGCTAGAAAACACCAGTGTTTTAAAATGCAAACTGTCCACAGAGATCCATCAATTTGCTCAAAAATAAGATAGAAAACCTCAAGCCAAGGAAAGTGGGCTTATCAGCGGAAAACCAGCTCTAAAGTTTTTTTTCAGGTGGCTTCCTGGACTCCCAGCTCTTAAGACTTCTTATAATGTGGGAAACTTTCCAAAAAGTGAAAGGGAAAGTTGTTTTCAATAGTCCAAATAATAATTGGAAAGTAAACTTTGTAAGAACTTCTGAAATTTCATTTCTTTTTTCCATTTCTGTGCCATGTTTTCTTGTGTGGAATTGTTCAAAATAGATGAACAGAAACAGCACATATGATTCAACATGGATCCAAAAAGTTTAAAATTTGAATGGAAAGCCTCATTCCAAAGACAAAATGGTCCCCAGGATATTGAGAGCTACAGATTCTTGACATTTCTGCAGCTCATGCATGTGTGACCCTTATTAAAAACATTTTAAAGGAAAAATGAAAGATTAAAAGTGAAGTTTTTCCCCAAGCAATTTTATTCTGGTCTGCAGTCCATTCCTTGTAATCAATGCAAGCATTTACAAGGCGTTTTTAAGTATTTAGGAAAGACAGCCTCTCGCCTTAGGTGTCTTTATGATATGTTGGCCCTTCCAGTTTCATGATCCTTTAAAGAGAACTGCTCCCATTTTCAATATTGCTTCCTGATTATCTTGCTCTACTTTTCTTAAATTTAGCAAAATATTAAGAGAACATACCCATTATCAGACAATCTTTATCAAGAAAGATACTTTGTAACACTGTGGAATGATATAAATCAAAATATTTTCAGTTCTTTCTTGCATATGACTTGATACAAGATCAATTTTGAGTTAAAGTGCAGTATTTCTGTTTGAGATAAAATATATTTCAGAGGAAAGCATTCAGTTTTGAGTCCTCAGAACAGCTGAAAGTAATATCTTTCCAGTTGTGAATTTCCTTGACTTAAAAACCAGTACCTTAGTAAGTGGTCAGAAGAAATGGGAAGGAAAAAAAAAAGACTAAATGAGATCTCCTCAACATCTGCTGGACCAGAAAAAAGCAGCTTCACTACTTCCAGATTTTAAAGAATCCAGTGATGTTTTTTACAGATTCAAATGCAAGACATCATGTACTATGTACATTGCTCTGAAAGTAATGCCATCTATTTATTTTCATGGAAACCAGAACAGATACAAAGAGCACAGAAACGCTATCTGATAGAGAAAATTCTTAGCTACAAACACTATTTTTCAATAGTCACCAGCATTAGCTATTCATTTTCATAAGCCATGAATGTGAGCCTGCAGGCCAGGCTCTTAAAATTTGCACCAGCAGAGGTGACTCTCTGTTACTGCTGCCACTGCTGAAACTCACTACCTACTACCTTATTGTGCTCACATCCACTGTTCGGCCTCCATAAATGTCCAGCAAGCATCAATGAATATCAGTGGTTGCCACTTTTTTCCGCATGGAGGAATTCAATGAAACACACCTTTGCCTCATGAGCACTTCTATGTCAGACATCATTTTGTCAGATTGTCCCTCTGCTGCCATCTGTCACACGGCAACAAAATGTAACAGAATATTGGTGGGAAGTTTCCACCTCTACTGCCATACCACCAACGTTCACCTCTGACATCACCAGCTAATACAGTAAAATAGGACGCATTACTTTCAGAGCAGCCTTCATATATTATTAACCATCAATGGGTGTTGCCAAAATATGGATAAGCTATATAAAGTTACAGTAGCAGTAAAAGCATTGCAACTAAGCTCTACTGGTAATAAACTATATTACTAAATAAGTATTGACTGAGTTAAAAGTGTGGTCGTCATCATAAAATCAAGTGAATAAATTACATATACCCATACAGTAGATGTTAATTAGGCCATCAAACAAGATAGCAGCTCCTCAGGAACAACTGAAGAGATCATTTTAGAATTTATGTTAAAGGTTTAGTAGTTAATATAAAACAGCGCAGAAATGTTTTTTTTTCAGTAATCTCTACTGGTGGATATTTAAAACATACTCCTTTGGAATTATTCCAGCACATGAGATATGAGATATGGACAGGCATTTAGCCCAGCATTGTAAAGCTTAACTGGATGTATGTACTGACCTCTTGTTCTGGTATGAAAAGCATCAACAAAACAAAAGAAAAACTTGGAATGCCAAATAAAGGAGGAAATAGGGTTATGTAAGACACGTACTCAGTGACAAAGCAATTTGACAGATCCAAAAAAAGGTAGGATTGATGTTTAAATGGGAAGATACAAGGCAAGGGGATTGTAAGGAGATTCCCAGCCACCTTAACTTATTTACATAACTTTGTTTCTAATTTGTCACAGTTTAGCTGTAGCCCATTAGTTTGCTGTTCAAACATAAGCCTGGAAGGGCTCAGGAAGGACTAGCAAGAGAAAAGCAAAACTGATACAGATTCCCAGACAGAAATGAAAAGGTATCACCAGAAATGCAACATAAAATCACCTGGCTACAGACATGAAATACTAAGCATGTTATGATTATTATGTAATTAAGACGTTATGTGGTAATGCTGCAGCCTACAGCTATCACAATATCTGGAAAACTAAGCATAGAGTCCAAGACATGTTTGTTATAGCCAGGCACAGATGTTGATTTAATGCATAGTGAAAATACAGCATGAACGACAAGTACAGCCTATTGCATGAAAAGGTATAAAGCCACCTTAAAATACGTTTATAGATATACTTAATTAATAAGAAAGGTTTTCTAGAAGTTATGCTATTCAATTGTAAGATTCAGCAAACTGCATGGAAAAGCTGTTAATATAAAATAATCTTTGAAAACCTGATAATCAGTAACCCTTTTTCAGGTAAATATAAATATAGAGATATTCTCCACTTTAGGATTTGTATTTCAAATTTTAAAAACTGGTAAACTCAGAAAATTTATTAATGAAAGTTAAATGTATTAACAAGATCCAGTATGGAGAAGCAGCTCAAAAAAAGATACTGAATATAATCAGAAAGCCAATGAAAAGGAAAAAAATAACACTGATCAAAGGAAACAAAGTAGTTATAGGAGTCAAGAAATAGGTGAATACAGCGATAACTGACAAAACCATTTGACATACAGCAACAAGTCCTTCAGATCTATATTCCAAAAAATGGACAAAGAAAGAATTAGAGTTAATATGTAGAGAGAAATGTGTAGAGATAAACCTGAAAAAAAAATCAGGTAATACTTTTTTTATTTAACCTCACTGAAAGTATTGATGCTTACATGGGGACACAGTTAGGATCAGTAAGAAAAAAAGAATTTGAAAATTACTACAAATGTCAAAGGAGAACTCACTAAGAGCTGAATAATGTCATGAAAATCTCTGACAACTGACACATGAAATCAGAGGACAATTCTAATAACACTGATTGGTTGATTTAAGGATTACACCAAATTAGTCATAGAGCAACGATGACTTCTCTGTAAAATTTTCCATGGTTAGACTGTGTGAATCAAGTGTGGCATGTAAATAATAGTATAGACCCACACATGAATGAACAACTTTATCACACAGTTTACAACATTACTCACAGTTGCTGCTTGCCACATCTCCATATTTGTCTGCTCCCATGTCAAGAGACAAACTGCTTTCACAAGATTGAAAGAGTTGTTTGGTAAGTTTCATGGAAATGTGGTGTCCTTTAAGCACATCTGTATGGACTGCTGTGTCACTGTTTCTGCATTCTGGTATGCTGCACTGAAGTTGCTTAGTCACTTATGCATTCATGCATGATTCCTTCAAACCGAAGGTCAGCCCACTGCATTTGAGACTTCATTATTAATGCATCCATGAAAATACAGTCGGAATATATAATACTTTTTCTAAGGAAAAGATCATGTGTGGAATTATTCAAGCAACAACTGACCTGTTAATCTGATATTATGAGGGAAAATGAGAAAGAGAAAAAAAAACAGAGACAGGGTATGTGTACCAAAGCTAAACGATACCAGACTCACACGATGGACCTTGGTAACTGTTTTTATAGAGAAAGACACACAGGTCACCTAATTTCTTTTGCCTTCAGTAAAAAACTGTATATATGAGGAAAGCTGAGATACTGAGAATTAGCAGAAATAGTGTTAGGTGTGTAAGAAACTAGCTAAAATATATAACAAATTCATTTACTTTTAAAGGGGAAGAGTTAGGTTGCAGTGAATTTGCCAGAAATTTGTATGAAAATTAGTTTGGACACTTCTAGTTTTCATCTGATGACCTTGAATCAAAGAAAAGGAATGTCACATAGGACAGTGTTCTAAATCATGCACTTTATATATTTGTAATTAGAATTTCTGTTATAAACTGGTGAAATAAGCCACTTTGAAAAGCAGCAGACAGGGAAAGGAACTTGAATGCACTGGTTGATCACATGGATGAATCTGTGTCATTGCAATTTAACAATAAAAAAGACAAATCCAGCCCAGAACATTTCAAATGAGGCATTTCCATTAGACAGAGAAACACAGTGATTTTGAAGAATGAATAATTTGTTTCACAAGTGCAGAATAAAAGAGTTCAGCTTTGCTAGCCTAGCAAAATAAAAGAAGAGGTTATCTGCTGCCTTTAAAAACACAAGAATAGCACCTAGAGAGGAAGAAATATAACATAAGCAAACAGCAAGCATGAGAACAGAAACAAATAGGACATTGGTCAAGAGTAAAGATGCAGACAAAGTATGAAAATGTTTCTTAGCCTTTATAACAGAAAGAGTGGGGTAGTCTGCAAAGAGAAAGGACACACACGCACCAAGTTCACCTACTTTTGAGGGAACATCTGAATACTTTATGATAGAATTACACAATACTATTCTCAGGAAAAGAAAAAGTTTGAAAACCTACTCATGGCAGTGTCAAGTGACTCATATCTTTAATGAAAGAGCACTGAGCATGGAATTGATACCATTTTTAAAGAAACAGAAAAAATTCTGCACACGTAGCAGCTGCAGACAGTTGGCAAACTTGAAAATTGAGCTGCATTTCATGTAGACATCATAGTATAAATGAGTAAAAATAGAACAATTAAATACTGATATGAGTTGGAACATTAAAGAAATGAAAACCTACATGTAGTTTCTATTACTTATCCTCCTACAAACCGTCTTTAGAATTGAAGAGATCTTTAGCACTTGAGTAACAAGAGCTCAATCTCCTACACCGTGTGGTCATCCAACACCAATATCCAACACAGATTAACAGTTAATTTCTGACACATGCTCAGATGAACATTCCTAATACGGAATTACCTAAAAACGGCATCACTGCAGTACTGTTTTTTAACAAGACTCCTAGATTAACTCAACCTGAAATAGGATGTAAGATATTCTTAATTTCTGGCAACACTATTGGTTAAACTTGTGACTTTGAATAAAAGATGAATACTTTGCTTACATTGTTGCATCTGCTAGTGTATCTCTCATACATTCACGCTGTACCTATAGATAGAGCCATAATACCTGACTCTGATATTACGGTGACTGCAAATAAACCCTTCAAAACAACTCAAGTGTAAATTGAAGCAGATGCTTCTACAAGACACTCAAAAGTACAATGAATCTGCAGAAAGCCTCAAACATTACTGCTACACACAATGTAAGAATTAGATAAACATTTTTAAATTATTTACTGTTGATAATTTAGTATTAGTATTTTTTGCACATTCCAAAATTCCATACCAGCATTCCAGGAATTACCCAAATCTTCACATTTTGTGGAAATGTATCTTTTGCCCATATCTGACAATAATAGTGCGAAATTTGACAATATCAATTGAATTTTACATAACAAATACAACACAGTTTTGTTCTAATTTCATTAATTTTTTATTTTAGACAAAATTTTGATTTCAAGAATCTTTTTAGATTTTCAAACAGAGCTATAGGACTGCTTCAGTTCAGGGTTCCATATTTCAAGTCAAGCAGAATCAGCATTAGGCTTGGCATAATGCAGAGAACTATGCCAGGGGATGCATAAATTTTGTCTTTCTGGGAATGAGAGATTTTAGGGATGACTTATGAGTTTTCAACTGGCATTTAAATTTTTGGGGGATGGAGGTGAGGTGAGGGAGCGTAGGAGCAGATCCTTGAAGTACTGATTTTGGACATATCCCAGAATTCACATTTTAACTTCCCATTGTTTTTTTCCGGACCTACAGAGACTTGCTACAGCTTCTTTTTTTACAGAGGATGGCTCCTGGCAGTGAGCTCTACAGGAAGAATCACCCTCTTAGGAGTTTGGTTCACTGAGCCCTTCAAGGATGTATGCATTCCTAGAAATACCACTTTTACCTCCGAGCTGCCTGTAACGAAGGAGTATTTTTCCTTTTTATTTAGAAGCTCAGATAATCTTCAGACATACGTAAGATCTTTCTAGAAAGGTGATGAGTACATTATTTTTTGTTGTTGTTCTGTTGTTTATTACATTAATGATACCAATTTCAATTGTTGCAGATACACTCAGCAGATGTGACAGCCATATGCTAATTTTTTTTTAAATTTTAAAATATAGAGTCAAAATAAATAATCTTGTGAGCTAAGTGGAACATCCAGCTACGTAATTACAAACCTGGCACTGTGGATCCTAAGATAGGTATCATAATCACACAGAATACCTAACTAACCAAATATCTAAGCTCACTGACTACTGAGCTTATACATAAATATTACTGATTTTGAACAAGGAATTGTGAATTCTAGCTTCGATATACTGGAACGTGAGAAGTTTTTTGCACATGATCACTTTTAATTTCTCTTTTGAACTAGGTCAATTATAATAATACAAGCCTCAAAATAGTTTTACATTCTGCACAGTCCATAGCTTAGTGATTATCATAGAAAAAAATTAGTAAACGGAATAGACACCATAACATTTCCCAGCATCCAGACAGAGTTTTCACAAAGATTTTTCTGAAGTTGGAGAAATTAGATTAAAACAAGAAGGGGTTCTGGGTGGCAAAAGAACAAACACCTTGTACTAAATAAAATTTATATGCTTTTAAATAGAATGCAGTGCATATCTTTATGGATTTTATGATTTTTATGAAGTCTTAGATAATTTGGGTATATACATTTATTGAATATGAGTACACACTGATGCAGCCATTGGGTAATGCAGTAAATCAAAATGACTGAATATTGCAAGTGTTTAGATGATAGAATTTCTAATTTCACTGATGTGGTATTCACACTTAGTTAAGCTAGATAAATATAAAATTCATTTGGTAACATAAGTGGGAATGTAATGAAAAAGATTAATTCAGAAATTTTTAGTACACTATTTAGATATAATTTTCCTGGGGCAAAGCGAGGTTCTACCCTGCATATAATGTGCAGAAGTCCAAGTATTAATTGTTTTTCTGGTTCTGCCTTTTTGTAAAGATGACTGCAATGAGATGCTGACATTGCAGCTTGATGACTACTGAAACAATGACCTCATCTGATAAAGGAGGAAAGCTGAAACTGCTGAAAATTTTAGGAATTTTAGCAATTTAGGTCTTCCAGGAAGTGAATTTAAAAGTTCTGCACCATGAAGCAACTTGATTTTCTGCAGATTTTAAATTATTTGGATATAATCCTCAGGAATGGTCTCTACTGCCTACAGCTATTAAACAATGCAGACCTACAACTGCTCCTGCAAGCCATAACTTGTGCAAGGAAGAAAGAATATGGGACCACTACACAAACTTGCTTTGCTGCGTACACAGCATTAAGTATTCTAAAAAAGTGGTAATATCTTTTCTTTAGCTCATGTATGCACAATCACACCTCACAAGTCAGGAAAATAAGCCTCCTCAAGAGGAGCAAATATATTTTCTTCCCTCCCAAACTCAGTCTCCCACTTTGTAAAATTTACATAGTCTCCAACTAGCTAAAACAATAATCTGTCTCCGGAATTTCACTGAGTCAGTGAGTTACTGCCTTCCACAATACAGTCAGAAAACACATGCAAAAAGAAGAAATGTAAAAAAAGTGAGTACAGTCATGTTGGCAAGAGGAAAGCTCTGAGTCACAGAACTGTTTTCACATTTGAATGAAAGTACCCAAGGTCTCCATACCATTAAGCTGTGTGATTCTGAAGTGGATGTACAGCAGCGATGACAGAGACATTTTAAGATAATTCCTATAATTCAGATGTTGAACATAAAGCACTCCCACTCCACTCTTTCCACCACCAGTACCTCCAAAACTCCCATGCAAATACATGTACCCTGCTCCACAAGGCTCACACAGGTCTGCAGGATTCTGAAATATCCCAATTTGGACACAAAAGATAACATATTGAGCTGTCCCACAATGAAACTGTGGGGGGGATGCTGCTTCCCTAAATTGCCTGTACACTAACGCGCGCAGCATGGGAAATAAACAGGAAGAGTTGGAGATCTGCATGCGGTCGCAAGGCCATGATCTCATTGCAATCATGGAGATGTGGTGGGACAGCTCGCATGACTGGAATGTTGTCATGGAGGGCTATGTGCTTTTTAGGAAAGATCGGCTGGCGAGGCGGGGCGGTGGAGTTGCTCTTTATGTGAGAGAGCAGCTAGAATGTATTCAACTTACCTGGGGGAGAGTGATGTAGCGGTGGAGAGCTTGTGGGTGAGAATCAAGGGGCAGGCTGGTATGGGTGACACTGTTGTGGGTGTGTACTACAGGCCCCCTGATCAGGAGGAGGAGGTTGATGAGGCCTTCCATAAGCAACTGGAAGTAGCATCACGATCCCAGGTGCTGGTGCTTGTGGGGGACTTCAATTATCCAGATATTTGCTGGACAAGCAACGTGGCCAGGCACGCACGGTCCAGACGGTTCCTGCAATGTGTTGAAGACAACTTTCTGACGCAGATGGTGGAGGAAGCGACAAGGGGAGGGGTGTTACTGGACCTTATTCTCACTAATAAGGAAGGGCTTGTTAAGGAAGTAAAGGTCGGGGGCAGCTTGGGTTGTAGTGACCACGAGATGATGGAGTTCAAGATCTAGAGTGGAAGAAGCAAAGCAAAAAGTAGGATTGCTACCCTGGACTTTAGGAGAGCCAACTTTGATCTCTTCTGGGATCTACTTGGAGCTATCCCGTGGGCAAGGGTGTTAGAAGGTAAGGGGGCCTGTGAGAGCTCATTGGCATTTAAACGGCTCTTCTTCCAAGCTCAGGATCGGTGCATCCCTGTGAGCAAGAAATCGGGAAAGGGTGGCAGGAGACCTGGGTGGATGAGCAAGGAGCTCATGCGCAAACTCAAAGGGAAGAAGGAGGTCCATGAAATGTGGAAAAAGGGTCTGACCACTTGGGAAAAATATAGAAATGTTGTCAGGGCCTGCAGGGATGCGACGAGGAAGGCTAAAACCCGCCTGGAATTCAACCTGGCAAAGGAGATAAAGGATAATAAAAAAGGCTTTTTCAAGTATGTTAACAGTAAAAGGAAGACTAGGCAGAATGTGGGTCCCCTGCTAAGTGAGGGGGGTGTTCTGGTAACAGGGGATGCTGAGAAGGCGGAGATACTGAACGCCTTCTTTGCTTCTGTCTTCAGTGAAAAAGCTCTCCCTCAGGAATCCCAGACCCTGGAGGTTTCTGAGAGGGTCTGGGGAATGGAAGACTTCCCTTTAGTCAGGGAAGAGGCGGTCCGAGAGCGCCTAGGCAACACCAATGTTCATAAATCCATGGGACCCGATGGGGTGCATCCGCAGGTGCTGAGGGAGCTGGCAGAGGTGACTGCTGAACCACTCTCTATCATCTTTGAGAGGTCTTGGAGAATGGGGGAGGTGCCTGAAGACTGGAGGATGGAGGATAGCCAATGTCACTCCGGTCTTCAAAAAGGGCAAGAAGGAAGATCCAGGTAATTACAGGCCAGTCAGCCTCACCTCTGTCCCTGGAAAGATGATGGAACAGCTTGTGCTGGATGCCATCTCCAGACAATTGGAGGAAAAGGAGGTTATCAGGAGTAGCCAGCATGGGTTCACCAGGGGGATGTCATGCTTGACCAACCTGGTAGCCTTCTATGATGCTGTCACTGGCTGGGTGGATGAGGGGACAGCAGTGGATGTAGTCTACCTTGATTTCAGCAAGGCGTTTGATACTGTCTCCCACAACATCCTTATAACAAAGCTGAGGAAGTGTGGGATAGATGAGTGGACAGTGAGGTGGGTTGAGAACTGGCTGACTGGCAGAGCACAGAGGGTTGTCGTTGGCAGTGCAGAGTCTGGTTGGAGACCTGTAACTAGCAGTGTTCCTCAGGGGTCGGTGCTGGGTCTGGTCTTGTTCAACATCTTCATCAATGACCTTGATGAGGGGATAGTGCCCACCCTCAGCAAGTTTGCTGATGATATGAAGTTGGGAGGATTGGCTGACATGCCTGAAGGCTGTGCTGCCATTCAGCGAGACCTGGACAGGCTGGAGAGCTGGGCGGTAAGAAACCAGATGAGGTTTAACAAAAGCAAGTGTAGAGTCTTGCACCTAGGGAGGAATAATTGCATGCAACGGTACAGGATGGGGGATGACCTGCTGGAGAGGAGCTCTGCAGAGAGGGACCTGGGTGTCCTGGTGGATGACAGGTTGGCCATGAGCCAGCAGTGTGCCCTGGCCAAAAAGGCCAATGGCATTCTGGGGTGCATTAAAAAGAGCGTGGCCAGCAGGTCGAGGGAGGTGATCTTCCCCCTCTGCTCTGCCCTGGTAAGGCCTCATCTGGAGTACTGTGTCCAGTTCTGGGCTCCCCAGTACAAAAAAGACAGGAATCTCTTGGAAAGAGTCCAGCGGAGGGCCACAAAGATGGTGAAGGCCCTGGAGCATCTCCCCTTTGAAAAAAGGCTAAGCGAACTGGGTCTGTTTAGCCTTGAGAAAAGAAGACTGAGAGGGGACCTGATCCAGGTCTATAAATATCTAAGGTGTGGGGGGCAAAGTGGCGAGGCCAGACTCTTTTCAGCAGTGTGTGGAGACAGGACAAGGGGAAACGGCCAGAAACTGGAGCATAGGAAGTTCCGCACCAATGTGCGCAAGAACTTCTTTATGGTGAGGGTGACGGAGCACTGGAACAGGCTGCCCAGGGAGGTTGTGGAGTCTCCTTCTCTGGAGATATTCAAGACCCGCCTGGCCCCCCTCCTGTGTGACCTGGTGTGGGGAACCTGCTTTGGCAGGGGGGTTGGACTCGATGATCTCTGGAGGTCCCTTCCAACCTCTGTGATTCTGTGATATTGTCATGTCAGATTTTCACCGTTAAAGATCACTTCTGGCCAAATGCCATGCTGAACACCTGGACAGAGCAAAACCAAATACAGTTTCACTGCATATATTTGTGCATAAAAGACCATAAATATTAAAGGGATTTATCTAAGGCTACATGAACCAATTATCATTAATGGGTCCAAAAATTGTGCCACAGCCAGGATGTGAGCCTTTGTTTCAGTCTTTCCTTCCTGAAAACTAGTCTGAAAAGGAATGGAAGAAAAGAGTCCACCTGGAAAGGAAGGTGTCAATTCATAAGAGCAATACCCTTTTCCAAGCCATTATACTTTTAAAGAGAAAATCAAGGAACATTCCATCAGAGGAATAATATATTCCTCAAATCCTTTTTTAAAGAAAGTACCAATATAAATTTTTCTTCATGCAATTAATACACTTGTAGATATGTTTCCACTAACAATCTAAGCTGGAGTCATGAGGCAGCTTTGAAAATAAAACATTCTGGAATGCACAAGAGCACACTTTATGCATGCTTCATGTGAAAAAATGTCATTCCTTTGGTTCAGTTAGAAAGCATTTAGATACAAACGGAACATTTTTACCTTCAGGTGAATCACATGCACACTCACTGTCCTCATCACAGGTGCCTAGACAGACTCCTTAACCTAGAACTCAACTGCTGCAGCAAGTGCTTATGGACAGTCTAGATTCTTTCTACCAAGTTTTTCTAAGGGATTTGTCACATTTATGTGAAGATAAAAAATATTTTCTAGCATTACCCATAGTAAAATCCAATAACAAGAACAATGGAAGTGAGGTCTGTGTGATCCTTCCTTCAGATCACATTTCCACCAGTCTAATAATTACTTCATACAGTGCTGTGAGTTGAAGAAACTTGGAAGAAATCTAATTCTTATTTATTAAAATTTCATAGATGCTGACAAAGCTCCTTGGCATACATGTAAATTTTGCTTTAAAACCACAAAAGTAGTCACTTGACGTAGTCAATGTTAGACATTTCATTTCTAAAAGTTGACTGAATTAAATCTTAATTCTGAACTAAAATCCATTTTAGTATCTCAGCCAATACAAAGCAGTGATGTTCTCCTGATGCAAATTTGAAAATACGAACATACATTACCAATTTTTGTCATCAGCTGTCACTACACGAAAACTCATAATTTATACTGGGTGAGGAAAGTTTTACGTTTCTGGGGCAGCATGCATTGTATTCCTCTTACTCGAGGGTGTACCTTTAAGTTGAGATGCCACTGAGAGTCACTTGAGGCTTTTTATATACTGCATGGACCAACTGGGGTTTGAAATAACCACTGGAGATACTCCCCTCATTCCTATTCAGTGACTGTTAAGAAAGAACATACCTAATATAATATATTTGACTCCTGATGTAATAGGAAGTCACCTAGGCACTGACCTAGCTGAAGCAAAGTGGGATGAAATTGAAATGGCAATAGATGAAGACTGAGAACAAAGAACTTACACCAACCTTTTCTCCTTGCTTCTTGGATCAAACAAAAGGGAATAACAATAATCTTCTTAAATATTTCAAATGAAAAACTGTTTTCAGCACACAACGTATGACAGGAGGGATGGAAAAGCATAGTGTTTTGCTTGCAGCTTATGAATTAATACAAATTTTCAAGTATTAGTGCTGCAGGGCCTGTATCCTGAAAAAGCAATGGCACCATATTCATTAAAAATAGCAGTCTATATGCCGTGAAGTTCTCATTTTTTAAATCTTGTAAATTAGTTATACAAGTAGAAATTTGCAATTTAACCAGTAGAAAATGAATTGTTTTACATTGTTATATGTAAGCATTTGCAATGGTTTGAATATTTTTGGTCTTCCCTTCTTGCTCTACTGATTTTCTAATCTTTTCCAGTAAAGGTCAATTCTTCTGGCATCAGTATATTTAATGTGTTCACAAATTTGTACCAAAAGGCCTTTATTCCAAAGGCCTTTATTCTTATTTTATCAGTCAGACACATCAACGGTGTGCATAATTCAGACTTTCTCAAGGGCTTCCACTGCCAAATTTGAAGGTTTTTTTTTCTCCAAGAGTGTTACCATTCTTGCTGAATCACTTCCAGTCTCTAGTTAAGCTGATATGCATTTATTTTAAGCAACACTGATATTCATTTTGTAACATAAAACCTTAACACGTTCAGTATTTCACTATCTTTTTCTTCTGAACTCTTCACTATTACTTTTTCCATTGAATAGGATGAAAGTACTTTACAGAAATCTGCACGTGCATTTTTGAACTCTTACTACTGCTAACACTAGATGCTACTAATATGAGTACCTGAATGTGTGTGAATTAATTATGTAAGAGTGAGGATCTGAAAGAAGCATGCTCGAGAACGGAAAGAAAAATCAATACGGGGAAAAAAATAAAGTCTCTCATGTCAACTGAAGGTCTAACACCATGTACAAAATTAATAACTAACATTATTAGCTGAAAGACAGTGTATTTGAGAAAACTTGGCAGAGTCCCAGATTATCTATCTCAGTAGCAGGAAGGACATAGGTTTTCTTATCATCAGAATTTCTGGGTCCTGGCAGCTATTGACAGGATATTGACAGTAACATGAAAAACTTCTACCTAGGGCATAGACTCTACGAGCAACTATTCTCCATTGGCTAATACAAGGAACAAGTATTTGAATAACAAATATGAAGGTATAGATAAAACTAGAAAAGACTAGTTTAGAAAATAAACCAATGACTTTTTATCCTACTTTCCCCAACTACATCTAGTTCCACCGTGTTTCGCTTCTTTCTCACAAGATACGTTAAAACAGCATTAAGTGAATGTCTGCACTTTAAAAAATGAAATAACTTCAATTAACATCCTATTTTCATCCAGACAAACACAAAAATGAATATTGTTGTGCTCTTCTGCCATCCTAAATTTCTGTATTTCCACATTTCTTCAGTAGATCTACATTAAAAATGCAGTGACAAATAAATCCATAAGAAAACAAAACTGCATCCACTAGTTATAAATATCTCACAGACTCTCTCCATTTTATCACCTTGTTCAGTTTCTTTGAGGGACTAAAAAATATTTTCTGGACAGTTTTGATATCCTCTAGCATTTAAGAATTTTTTTCTCTGCTCAGAACAATAAACCAAAAATGATGCAGTCTGCATGTCTGAACAACAGCCTGTTCTTTGTAACCTTGACATGGAGAAAACAAGATACTTGTACTTGCTAAGCCATGGTCTATTCAGCATCATTGTGTTAGCATTACTCACCAAGTGGAATTAAAAACTGCACTACAGTTACCATGACAACCAGCTGTCTCCCACATACAGCATCAGTTTGAATTTGTGCAGACCATTTCTAACAATGATTTAAGTCAACAAATTCAGTATTACCCTACAGTAAAAATCTGGTTTAAGAACAAATAAATATTTTCAGTTTCATAATATTACTTCACTCAATACATTAATTCCAAGTATGACCTGGGAGTTCAGAGAACTGAAGTGATTTCTGTCAGAAATGAACGGTGAATGATAGATAATCTTCTGGTCAATATACAGTTGAGAAACGACTAGCATTTTTATCCCTATAAACATTCAAGAAGTAATATTCAATAAGGTGTTCTGTTAAGAATCATTTAAAAATTTCTAGTCCATTTCTGTGAAAATAACTTAATGTAGCAAGTGATGGAAGAAAAACTCTGTACCCTTTTAGATAGATCTTACAGTTTTTCATTTTGATGCTAAGATTTTGTCCATTCCATATACTGAAGGGATGGCATAACATTAATAGCATATTTTGTGGGGAAACCACATTAGAATTTTTATTTAATCATTTTCTAAATTTACATTTGAATGATGCCATTGATTACCTTGTGTAGTACACTAACATCATCAGTGCATGCTCACTATGCGAATTCTTACTAGAAGATAAAGTGTAATCCTTCTCCTTCCAAAATTATCAGACAGCAGCTCTACATTATTGGTTGGGAAAACAACCTGAAACTTGGAATAAAAAATACTTAAAAAAAAAAATAAAATTATTTATTGGCTGAGGAATTCCAAAATAAACTCATTTTCCTGTAAAAGTAGGGTTTTTTTTTACTATTTTATTTTTCAACTCAATTTACTTGCAGTCTCAGTTGCTCTTGAAATGGCTGACTTGTAAAGGAGAGAGGGAACAGGGGTATACCAAATTGGTATCTTATTTACAAAATCTGGTGAATCATCATACAACTGTATGTCTGGTCATCTATATGAAGCAGCCACCTGCTGCTTCATAAATTCTAAGCAGCAGTTTTCAGATTCTTCTGATCACCAAGCATGCTTTTGGTTTGGCTGTCATTGAATAAATACATAATAGCAGTGATGGACAATTCTGCTGGCAGAATAGTGGGATGCATTGTTACTGGGAGAAGGAAAATAAGAACCAGCAGAGAAACATATAAAATGCATATAATTGCAATTGTTCATGTGCATATAGAAGGTGGGGAGAAAAGAGAAAGTAAACACTGAAACAAAGATTGTGAAACTATTAAAAACATAACGTATAGTCAAACTATGGATAACGTAATAAAACTTATTTTTCATGTAAGAAACTATAAAAAAAAAATCCAAGACTGAAAACTTAAATGGAGTCCAAACTTAGTAAAGAAACTGCAAACATTTCATAATGAAGTCAGAGATATTAAGGATACAGTCTCAATGCACTCATTTTTCTGGAAGTGCAACAATGAAGGATAAGATTTCCCATTTGGTACAAGGTAGAGCACGTATTGCATCACAGACCTTAAAAGCGTGTCAGAAAAGAAAACTGGACAGAATTAAGAAATAAAGATGCTATCAGGAATCTGATGCCTCTTATAGGTGGAGTTTTAATCTGTGATGAGAGTTATTGAACCCTAACCCTCAGGAAATACATAGAAATAAAAAATTTGAGTTTGAATATAATGCTTCCAGTTTTAAATCATTTAATTTGTGTGGGAATGCTGGTCAGACAGAAAAATAAGTAAAACCTAAAAGACTGAGGATGCACAGAAATGCATTTAGTCCTGGATCACTGTGGACACATTTGTTATCAGTGACAGGCAATGTGAAATCAGGCACAAACTGAAATCAAACCCATCTTTAAGGTTATACTAAACCAAACTGACAGGAACACTACACACAAGAAAGAAAAAGGAATGGATTTCTGTAAAGAACTTCAATCTTCAACAATGCAAGTGCGTAATGCTTAAATGTAAAAACAGAAGAACTCAAGGCAGAAAAGAGGTAGAAAACAAGAAATGAAGTAAAATATAACCTGAGGCTTCAAATCCACAAACCCAGACAGGAACAAATTTTTTGTCAGCGAAAAGGCTGCATACAGCCAAAAGTAAGTGATAGCAGGAAAACAAATGTGATTGTTACTGGAATTTATCAGATCTGTAACAATCCATTAACTCCTAGATTGAGCTGCAATAAAAATTAAATCAAGATGACAATCTATGCAGATGTGCATCATTTTGCCCTGAGGCTGAGTCTATACCCTTGTGTCAAGGATGCCTTCACGGGGTTAAAGCATTGCTAACAATTAATGGATCTTTTCTTGTTATATTTCTAAGAAGTATCAACAGCATCATTGAAAAACAAGAAGATGATTACAAAAAAAGAAAAAAGATAGCTACTTAACAAGGGAAAAATAAACAGTGTCTCACCACTGCATTTTTCTAAAACAGGACTCAACAATGTATTTGAACAAGCTTGCCAGATCTATGCTCCTTCAGTACAGTAGATATATGAGTTCGTATGTATTAGCATTTTAGTTTAGATTAGGAACACTGATCTAATTTTCAGATATTATTTTCATCACATATTCAATTCTGAACATCAAATATCAGACAAATTTCCTTATGAGCTCTCTGTTGTCAGGCTTTGTCAAGTAGTTGTCAAGAAGTCTCACAGTGCACAATTTGGATTCTATTTATATTGAACAGTCACAAGAGGTTAACTGGTGAGTTACATGGGACCAGTCTAGAGCTAATCCAGAGCAAAATCTCTCAGTTACATATAATGTTGATGATGGATGGATGGATGGTACTGAGTACCATATGTTTTGCTCTACAGATCTGCACCTATTGCACTGCAATATTTGCTGAAGTGGGATTAAACTATGGTCACTTTTTGCAAATTTATCTTTCCCTTCTGTGACTCTTTCCCTCCTGGAAATCTGTCCTCTTCTAAGCCTCTAAACCAGCCAAAATGAAGTCCTTGCTCTTCCCTACACCTCCTCCTTCTCCTCTGTCTGAAACTCTGAGGATAACTCTGCAATTATTTCAGCCTCCATATACAACAACAAGAACATCTTATAGACTCACCATTATGACTAATAACTGGCAACTTCATCTGTTGTCTCATTCAAAGACAACTATCTGAACCGGAATTAAAATGGCCTTTCCAAATCAAAGGAAGTCAACAAACCTAAATCGAGACATGGAAATCTTCAGCTCTAGACATTAACCTCATCTATTAAATCCCCTGAAATTGATCTCAATTGGGCAATTCAATCCTATTGAAAAGATAGCAGGAGAGAGGGGGAGAAACAGGACTCCAGCAATGTATGGCTTGCCAAATTATATTGGCAAAGATACGTGACGTCTGTGGAAATGACTGGAGTAATAGCATATACTTGTATATTCAGGTGACTAATACAATACTTGCTTGTTCCAGAAAACTGCCTTACCCAGCTCTTCAAGTTCTCATTTCAGCCTACTTTTGTTAGGCCCTTAAGTAAATGTGTTATATCCACTATGTTTAACTTCAGCTGGATGAATTTGGATGGGGAAGGGAAAGCAAGCTCTTCAGAAGCAACATTATGGTCTGGCTTTAATGTAGTACAACATTTGAAAATGTCAGGATAACAGCTGGAGCAGCAACTCTTCAAGCAAAATAAAAAATGCAGTTTCACCCCCTTACTCCTAATTCAGATCTGCAAAAAAGAGGTCTCCCATTTCCCTAGAATATGCAGCTCTCAAAGGGACGTAACATTAGCTCATCTGAGTGGTACGCAACAAACAAAGCATGTTTGACATGTCAGTAGCCTTCCACCTTCTAGGAAACTTCTAAGTTAATTTCTGAGACCTAATTGCAATCCAGCAAACCTTCCAAACTGAAAAGCTTGAGACTTGTAATGACTGGAGTTTTTGCCTTCACTTTACTCCCACTTCTATTGTTACGACAGCTTCGCTAAGCAGAGATTTAAACAACTTTCTTTTATCCTCAGAGGCTGAATATAAATAATCTAACAAAAATATGTTGCTATTTCCATTGCTGATTATCTGCTGAAAGTAAACACTGCCCTTCACTTCTACAGTTGCCAGTCTAACAGCCCCTACAAACATCAACCTTCTTAGTAAATTAAAGGTGTATTAGGATGCATTTTAGTCTGCACTTGACACATATTTTCACATGAATCAAAATTTAAAAATGCAGATTTTGAAATCAATAGTGATGTCTGGCTGGTTACTGGATTGAATTAACGAAGAGCAAAACAAAAATGTTTATTTTAACCTGACCAGTTAGCCTCTTAGATATACACAAAGGAATGGAGAGAATTTAGATTGGCACTTCTACTTACACAGTGGAAATTAGATTTTTCATTATGGAGATAATCAAATAGGATATTTTTAAGACTTGGCTAACTGCAGCAATTAAGCCAATCCTAAATTCATGTTTTAGATAGTACATAATAAAACTGACAGTCTTGAGAGAAGCACACAGTTATCTAAGGTATATATAGCTGTCTGCGTATACCTTGTGGAAACAAAAATATCTAACAAAAAGAGCAGAGTATTCGTAAGTTAGCACATGGCCATTCTTTTAAATAAAGAGAAAGTCCGTACTGTTCACTCAGGAAATACTGATAAATTGCATCTACATAATACTGACAGCTTGAGAAAGCGAGGCAGACTATCAGCCCCTGGTATCAACACAGGTACAATCATTTACAGCAGTTAAGAATTTGCTGTAGACACAGTTCTACTTTTCAGCAAATATAAAGAAGATGGCAAAAATACTACATGATTCCAAAGCCAGTTTCTGTACTTTTACTTGCCGTAATTTTCAGCAACCAGCAGGAATGCATATCCTAAACTGAAGATCTTTTCCCCCTTAATCAATGAGCAACTGACTGACATTAAGAAAAGCAGAAGCACCGAATGAAGGCCAAATATGTGTAACAGAGAATCATTTCATAGAGTAGTTTGGGTTGGAAAGGACCTTAGAGATCATCTAGTTCCAACCACACTGCCACGGACAGGGACACCTTCCACTAGGCCTGGCTGCTCAGTGCCACATTCAACCTGGCCTTACAGGGATGTGGTATACACAGCTCCCCTGGTTAGCCTATGCCAGTGCCTCATCACCCTCACAAGGAAGAATTTATTCCAAATATCCAATCTAAATCTACTCTCTTTTGCTTTGAACTGTTACCCCTTGTCCTATCACTTCATTTCTGATAAAGAGTCCCTCTCTAGCATTCTTGAGCTGAAGTGGCTTACCCAGAGTGACACCACTAAGCAAGAGTTTGTGATGTTACAAATTAATGATGTGTGACCTCAGTACGCAATAGACTGTGACCTCATGGCCCTCCACTGCATACACTGGGGCACATCAGAGCCTAGCCCAGCTGAGCTTGTACCTGGTCTGTGGCTGAGTGTGTTTGCGAGGCTTGGAGACCTAACGAGGCTTTCCAGAGTTGTGCTGTGGGGCTCTGGGAGCCGTTCTCAGTGCCCACCCCCACAGCATTGCCTATGTTTCCTCAGTTCTGTACGGCTCAGGCAGCTGGCCCCCAAGAAGCACAGTTGAGGCAGTGAAGGTGAGTGGTGAAGAGACATGGACCTGGGGTGGCTATCCAGCAAGTGCTGGGGATGGGGGAGATGCCAGGACCACAATTGCAGCCTGACCCTCTGCTGGTGGGGAGCATGAGCCAGGCCAGATACAGGGTCAGGAGGGCTTCCTGCTGACGGACTGGGGCACTGCTGTGGCCTGCACCAGGACAGACACTGACCATGGCCTCTCCTTCCTGCTGTGCACAGCACCTGCTACAGCAGTGCGGTGAAGTGAACAGCTCGTCATCTCCATCTTCCCCAGTCCACTGCATTGTGAAGGACATAGCCAAGGAGAGGAGGAGTGCTCAGCGCCCATTCCACAAAGCCTATTCACAGGGAGACGGAGGAGCCCCACAGGCTAAGCAATGTTCGATGAATGTTAATGAGTGCCATTTTTTCTGCATGGAGGAATTCAGTGACACACCTTTGCTTCATATGCACTTCCACGTCAGACGCCATTTTGTCAGACTGCTTCTCTGCTGCCATCTGTTATACAACAACAACATGTAATGGAACATTGGCAGGAAGGTTCCACCTCCACTGCCATACCATCAACATCTGCCTCTGATGTTGTGGGCCAATACAGTAAATTAGGAGGCATTATTTTCAGAGCAGCCCTTCTATGTGTTTCAGACAAGAATAATCTTCTGTGTGCATCCTTTTTCTCACATGGTAAATGACCAATTGATTTTCTTGTCTCTGTTCAGCAGTAAATAACGTCACATGCACTACAAGATAAAGCAGATATCCATATCCTTTCCTAAGCTCCGATATCTCCATCCTTCAGCTCCCACAAGCTAAACAGCAATAATCCTTAGAGAAAAACAGCCAATCAAATCAAACCAAACCAAACAAACAGTTTGAATTTAAATGGAGAAGTTGTAACTCACAATTTTAAAGACCTTTCTTAACACATATGACAACAAACCATACTAGTTTACCAGCTTTTTAACAATGGACCAAATAAAGGAAAATTGCAACCGTGTTTGCACATTGTCTCACAATATTCTGATTTTCTGAAGACATGGATCAAATAATCACCATTCACATACAATTACACAATACTGAAGCTCAAAATCATGACATAGATGTCGGAGAAGAACTTTGCCCACCACTTCAGCACAGTATTTAATGAATTGCATAGCGGATTATATGACAAGATAAAAGAGAGATCATCTCTATGGAAACACTATGGTATACTTCAGCAGTAATGGATAGCTCAAAAATGCACTATCCAAATGTTACAAGGAAGTTCAGAAATATAGTGATTATAACTAGTGCCTTCATAACAAAAGTGGAGCTATAAAACAGTTCACACAAATTGTGAGAGAAGTTTTACCACCAAAGCCACTACAGAGGTGATTAAACTTTTAATTATTCATTGGTCCTACAGCACATAAAATCCCTAAGGTTCTTTTTTGCCATACTGTATGTTTCAAAAATAGGAAGTAAACTGTCATGGCAACATTTTTGACAGACAACAAATTTAGACATTTAATACAGTTTCAGTAATTGACCAACTGACTTCAGCTTTGCATCACAAGAATATTTTATATGAAATTCCACTCAAAAAAAATAAAGAAAAAGAAAAAAGAAAAGGACTATGCTAAAATGGTATTGTTTTAATCAACAGCTTGACTCTAATGATATTTATTCAGGATGCAATTTCTTGTTTTGGTGTCACGACATTCTTTCTGATTTTGTACTTTCATCAGCCCAGATATAACACAGGAAGAGAAAAAGCAAATAGACTTCTGCTTCTCCTCGTGCATTACCAGAGTTGTACACCAGCAACCAATCAGTTGCACCTACAAGGGCTGCTCTGAAAGTAATGCCTCATTTTATTATGTTGGCCCACAATGTCAGAGGTGGATGTTGGTGCTAAGGCAGTAGAGGTGGAACCTTCCTGCCAATGTTCCATTACATGTTGTTGTCATATAACAGATAGCAGCAGAGGAGCAGTTTGAGAAAATGGCATCTCACATAATGGCACCTGACATGGAAGTGCGTATGAGCAAAGGCATATCACTGAATTCCTGCACCCACTGACATTCATCAAAGCCTGCTGGACATTTATGGAGACCAAACAGTGGATGTGAGCACTGTGAGGCAGTGGGGTGGTACGTTTCAGCAGTGGTGACAGCAACGGTGGGTCACCTCCTCTAGCACAAATGTTTACAAGCACGGCATGCAGGCTCTTACTCACCACTGGCAAAAATCACACCTAATGGTGGTGACTATGTTGAAAAACAGCATTTTGTAGCTCAGAATTTGCTCTATCAAATAGTGTACTGTGCTTTTTATACCTGCTGTAGTTTCCATGAAAATAAATAGGAAACATTACTTTTTGAGCAACCTAGGTATGTGATACAAAGAAAATAAATTTCACTGAGGGTCTCTGAATGTCCCTGTCTTGACTGAGAGTCTGAAGAAAGGTAAATTTAAGTTCTCTTGCACTATTTATTACAGAATATATGTAGGTTTTCGGTCTGATATGCACCCACAACCAAATTTTTAATAGTCATGAATAAGTTAAATTGCATCCTGTGGAAAATTATCCTGCTTCTACAACTGAAAATTATGTTTCTATATTAACAGCTTGCAGCGTCATTCTTCTAGGAATTCATAAGAAATTAAAAAAGTTATGAAATGTTATAAACACAACATCCAAGATCATAAAAACAGTACAGGATGAAAAATCATGTTCAAATCTTCCGTCAGACCTAATAATTAGCCCATAAGATAAATCACATTTCTTAAGAAATGAACAGAATGGATGACAAAGTTTAAAGTAGAAAGTAACCTAAAGAGAAATTTTCTACTGCATACATTTGATCAATATTTTAAATTTAAAAAAAAAAAAATCTAAATTGTACAGAAGCATATTAGAATGGGTATTTGAAGAAGTTCAATTCCGCAAATTTTAACCGGAAAATTTTAGATAAAAAAGAAAGCTCTGAGCTGCATTTGCATGCATTGTGTATGAAAAAAGCCTAAATAATGAGCAGTTCCTTTTTGCCTTCTGCTTCTTAAAAATAAGCCCTACCTTTTATTATTATTATTATTATTACTATTATCTTTACAGGTTTTATTCATGAGAAGTATTCTGTCAGGTTTTGCTTGGTGAAAGCTTTACTTTACTGGCATGATATGGCTTGTATCATTAGGATAGGGTGACATGGGAGATCTAAGATCATAAAAAAAAAAAAATAAAATCAAAAACTAAAGAGAGGCTTGATTTGACTGAAGAAAAGAAGCACTCTACCAAAAATACGATAAAAATCAATCACTACAACTATAACCAATTTGAACCGTCACATGGAGGCAAGGTTAAAAAAAATTGTAGCAGGAACACAGTAGATGTTTTTTTCTTTGGACATATTTCAGGCTTGAAAAATGCTTTGAACTGAGCAAAAGCATTTTAAATCAGAAGTGCGAACTACCTTAGACTTAGGAATGACATATTTTTGGAAAATACATGATCTTTGTGCAAGAAAATGACTTCAGTTCAATGTTGATTATAACACATTTGTCCCATCAATGCAGTGAAGCCCCGCAATCCAATGAAACTCAGTAGAAGGCAAAAAGATTTTCTAAGTACAGAGATATGGATAAAGAAACTGTTTCAGGAAATCACAAGCTAGAGTCCTCAGGATGGGAGGACAACAGCACACTCCAGGAATATGCTAAGCCAGTATGTTCTGGAAGCACTTGATCTTCTAGGAAAGAATATGGTTTTGTTAACACGTTCGCATTTAATGCTGAATTTTTGAATGAATGGCTAGGTTGCTGCACCCAATTACTCCCAGAGTAACAATAAAAGTGTAGAAATTTGTCTTATTAGAAGAAGCTTATAAGAAGAAGCTACAGATAATGTTTACTCGTACAATTGTTGAATTATGCTCTTAAAAAAAAGTTAACAGAAAATAGAAATGACAAGTGAAACTAAGTGATTTGCTTAGCCAGCAGTTCTGAACTTTGTCTTTTAAAGTGAACATCACAGATCAGAATATCAGTTTCAAACCGTGAATTTTTTTGTGCTCTCTTCAATAGTGGGAAGCAAAGTCTGTTAAATCTCGGAAGTTTTACTTGTGGGATATTTTGGCATTTCAAAACTTCTTTTGATTCTCTGTCAGGAGAGTAATATTTCCTTCCTTCCGTAAGGATCAACAAAACTGAACACTGCCCTAAGCAACCTAGACTGATATGAAGAAAGTAAAGTTTTGGGATAAGGTAAGAAAAAGAGCACTGATGAAATGGTCACTCAGGTAAGGGCAGTTCAATATAGAACCATCAAAGATGATATATAGGGAAGAGCTAGAAAACCAATCAACATTTTGATCTTTAAAATAGTGGCTTTCAACCTGGAATTTGTTATGCTCTCACTGAGCTTTATAGGAAATTAAGGAGTATTTCATGATGAAATCTCCCAAACAATGCTCAAAACACAGAAGCCAAACTTCACAATTCACATCATGAAATTATTGCGTTTAATGATTTCATGGCTATCACAGAACAAAGTGGTCAGCATTTTCCAGAGGCAGGGAATCAGAGATAAAGGACTCATCCACTTGTAACAATGACAATACAAAACAAAACCTCATTTTTATTTCTCCAAGATAGAACTTGCTAGCACAAGATTAGAATAGCGATAAAATATATTGAATAAGAAAAAATAATATTATTCTCATAAATAATGCTGATTAATGAACCACATTTGGTTCCAAAGATGACACAGATTTTTGACCCATTTCAGACCCATTTACAAGGTATGTGAGCAGACTAACTTAAATCTGCCTTTAAGATTCCAGATCTACAGAGGCTAGGTTTGAGAACGCATTCACAGTTTATCTACACCGTTAAAGCATGCTTGGAGTAAGCACAACAGGGAGATTCAGCCACACCCTTGGGCTCGTGGCTAGGCAATGTGTTTGAGAAGGCACTCATGGCTGCAGTTTGTAGCCATGATGAACAGCACATATGCCTGGCCTACCTGTCTCAACATAAACTTCATCTCCCTTTTTGCTGACATCACGAGACTGATGTCACAGGAACATTTTTGGCATCGTGAAGTCATAGTAAACGTAGCTGGAATAAGCTTTTATTTTTTTTCTTCAAAACACAATAAAAAGAAATATTCACAGAACACTGAACATCTGTTGACCTATCAAGTAGAACTAATATATCAAGTATGTTGCTTTGGTATTCAAAACACAAAACCCCAAAGGCTTAGAAAAAGAAGACAATCCTAAAGAATAGGTTCTGCATAGGATTCAGACTGGGCAGGATGTACACACTTTAAAGTACGAGTATTCAGAGAAAACTCTTGAATAAAGATAAAACTATAATAATAGCATTCTGTGTGAAACATCTACTCTTTCGACTCACATTTTGTACTGGAGAGAATTTGCAAATTGCAGTATCATATTTAGCTATAGTTATGCAAAGTAATTCACACCCCTGCATCTTGTTATCTAAAGATAACAATCACTGGAGTACGAGTATTTATGAAAAAAAAAAAAAAAAAAAAAAACAGCCAAATTTAGCCCAGGACTAACTTCATGCATTTCACATACTCTAGTAACAAGCGTATCTCAAATACAGATGGAAAAACCTTTCCTCAGCTGACAAAAATGCATTTGAATAGAAAGGCAAAACTTCTAGTATCAAGAACTTTTACATGTCTAATCATTTCCCTTGAAAACAAACTTATTTTCTCTGCCAGGTGTATTTCACTAATTGAATTACAGTAGATGTTTTTACAGTAAACATAAGCAAGATTACACTGTATTGTACATTCTGAAGTAAAATAATTTACATAGCATTACAAATTGTTGCAAAATTGGCAAACCTGACCTCATCTATTGCTTTACTTAAAAATCTAACTACCATGAACTCACTGATTTGTTCAATTTCTAACTTAGTTTAGAATCAAATGCAGTGAGAACTGGACATTGTAGTAATCTTTCTCAAAACAAAAATATACGGTTAATAAAAACGCTTTCCATCCCTTAAGCATATTCTATTTAAACCTTTGAAATTGATTCATTAACAATTCTGCAAGGTAGTAATTATCCCTTACTCGGGTTTTAGAACGGAGTCTCCAAGAATTCAGGTGATTTAAGCATCATGATACAGAAAATGCGGTGCAGGCAAAAACATAACCTATGCCTCCAGCGTTAATCCAAAAGCCTGAGCCTTAATCTGAAAGACCACATTTGTATTTACCTTGGGCCTTGTATTAAAATGAATAGTTGAGATAGTAAAACCTGTCTAATCAGAGAGCTTTTTATAGGTATCTTTAGTTCTACTTTACTATTGCTTCCCATCTTTTCCTTGTCCAGTCCCTTCATCTTTACAACCCTGTCTGAACCCAGTACATCCATGTCCTTGGAGAGCCAGGACCTGTACAGGTCTGGATGGTGACTTCCATGGCCTCTTACATACTCTAGATTATCCTAGTCCTGATGGAGTTTTGAGCACACTAAGGATAATTCTACAAGCCTCCTTGAGGAGATGGATAACTAGAGAGTAGATTATTTGAAGAGGCTAAGCATTATACTGCTGTCACAGAAAAGCACTAGAATGGGCCTAAGAGCTGCGTTTGTAGAACAAACAGCAAACTCGCTTCCTTATTTCTCATACTAAAACTACATGTTAGCGATAGCCATTTTTCTTTTAAATATGAAGACAGCTCGAATACCATCTTCAAATTTAACATTCTAAAAGCAGCATGGGATGAATATGGGATGACTAACAAATATACAATTGTATTTGGAGAGAAAATAATGATTATTAATATACTGCATATGGGTTTTCACTCAGTTCAGAAGTCTGAGAACATGGGCTCTCACATCCCTTTGCTATTTATTAGTATCTACCCACTGTTCAAAGCTATTTATTAATTGAATGCACTGTTAAACAAGATGTTAAACTGTTATTAAATGAAACAGTTGTACAATTTAAAAAAGCATAATAAATGACGTTGAACTTTTTTTAAAGCTATTTTAAGCATACAAATATTTGATGAATGCTGCGGACTCTGACACACTCTGTAATTACTTCATTTCCCTCTCCCCAGTGCCTCCCCTCTACCCTAAAAGAGAAGCACTATAGTTGAGATTCTAGTCTTGAGGTCTATGTTCTGACTATGTGAATATAGAATTAACTAGTAGGAAAAGTCTGACTGAAGTCACTGGGTGGTATGGATTTGCAATGAGAATCCAGATGGCCTCTGACGCAAAGGATACAATATAGAATTCTCCAGAATTGAAAAATATTTTTAATAAACTGTAAAAAAAAAAAAAAAAAACAGTAGGGAAGGGTAGAATGGAAGCAAGGAGAATTCTTAAAGTCTCTGAAAATAAAATAATAATTAAAAAAAATAAAAAGCAAAGTGTGTCCTTAATATTTACTATTCAAAAAAGAACAGCAACACAGCTGTTCATTTGATGAGGTACACTACATATACATTACATGATGCAACATGTGCGCTATTTTTCTTGCATTATACATTTTCTGCAGTGAGATTTTCATGGACCGAGTAGCAATAGGAAGTAGTATTCACATTATTACATAACAAGCCCTCAAACTCTTATTGTTAGATCCGGAATTCTTAGAAAGGACTTCAGAAAAAGAAGACAATAAAAAGTCAGTCTCGCCATCACATTAACAACATGTATATCAGTTTCTGAAAGATTAAACAAAACCACATATAAACTATAAGATAGTCCCTTTATGGCCTTATAAAATTGATGTTTGTACTTCAAAGAATATTTGTGGGGGGAAAAAACACTGATATAACCAAATAAGTAATTTCAGATGGCTAATATTAATGTACATGATATATGCATCAACCTACACAATTTTCCATCTATAAGAAAAATTTTATTTTTAAGCAAGTATTTAGAAGCAAACTAGATAGCCTTGCAAACCAAGTAAATTAGCTCTACATACTGCAGAATAAAACAGAGAACAAATTCTTCCCATAGGGTTCACAGAACTAAAGCAGCTGTTTTGTAGTCATTACTGCAGTCTATGGGCAGTAGCAGACACAGCTGCTATACATTACCCTAAACAAGCATTTTGGGCAGTAGATTCATGTATTCACAGGCTTTATGGTCACCTTCCCTCCCCCCACAACTTACTAACTCCTCCTCACTTTTACAGGGGGGTAAAAACATGTAGAGATTTTCCCAGGGTGAACAAGGAAATGCAGAACTCCTGGTATGCTTTCAATGGCTTTCCCTTATCACAACATGCTATAACTACTGCCATCTGCATTGTGCAGAACAATGGAAATTTGCCTTCTAAACAGTATCTGTCATCTACATCATCTTCATTTTCCCTTTATTTTTCTCTGCATAATTGGGTTTTGAAGTGCCCATGCATTTTTTACTATATTCTGGACATTACTGGAAATGTGCCCTCTAATCTGCTCAATAAATTGAATAATTAGCCAATCCTTATTGCTAACCTGCACATGCATTTCATAACCAATTATATTTAAAATTTCTGTCAACAAAGATTCAGATTTTGATTCTATTTTTTTTAATTATTCATTACAATAGTCTCCAATAATTTAATGCTTCATGTTCAGACTTGTTAGAATCTTCCTATCTGATTTTACAATTTCCAGGCAGTATCACGGTATGTTTCCAGTTCCACCTTTTCCTCTGTATTGTACATGCCTTTAGAAAACTAATGGTGTTCTCTTTTCTCATTCGGGCTTCTTCTCTCTTTAATTCCTCCTATCACAAATGCTGTACTCAAATACATTGATCAAGACATACTTCAAAATCATTTAGCACAGTTCACTAAAGTCACCAGATTTCAGTGGATGAACTCAGATCTTCTTTTAAATACAATTTAATAACATTCTGTCAGCACTGCACTGTTACCACATCTCCACAAACTATAAATAAAACACTTCAGAAAGGACATGCATGAAAAAAGTGGAGGCAGTGATGCACCATATATCTGTAATGAATATATTTTCTCTGCTGTATAAAAACAGGCGTGATGGAGACCTAATTGTTACCTATGGGAAAGGATGAAAAGGAAGGAAGACAAGACCAGTTTCATGGTATAAGTCAGTGATATAGCAAATCCCAAAGGGTGAATGACTCTTTTTCCAGAGCAATTAACATAAGCCATCAAAGTATATTACCTAACTCTGCTAGGTAAGTCATGCTTGTAGACATAATATAAAAAGTTCTTGGTATTTTATGGAAAAAGCTTCAGAGAACTGATCAAGTAAGCAACTAACAATAGGAACTACTGCTTCAATTCCTATTTATACAGAGAAGTTGGCAAAGAGTATAAGGAAATAGTTCAAGTGAAAGTTACCATAAAACAATGAGTTCTCAAATAGTAGGAAAGGAAGGAATGGACACAGCAAAGTAAGAACAATGACATTCCAAAGCTAGACTTTTAACAAAGTAAGGAAACGTTCAGAAGAGCAGGAAGTTATAAATAGAACTAGTTCTAGAAGCAGAAAAACAACCTATCCCAAACAGGAAGATGAAAAGGAAGTACAAAAACAGACACAGGAGTCTAAATCAAGACTTACTGAATGACTGACATTCAAAAAAAAAAAGTATAAAGAGTGTAAACAATTGCATATACAAAGGAACACCAGATTCATCATGGTGGTGTGGTGGTAGATTAAGTTGTTAACTACCATTAACGTGCATTAAAAAGAAAACAAAACACAAAAACCCAATAAATTGACATTAAATTTGCAAGTAAATGGTCCTGAAAGAGCCACTCATTAATAGAAAGAGATTAAAAACACTGATAACAGACAAAGCTAAAGTGGTTTGTGCAATTAATTTTGTCTTGAACAAGCAATTAATTGTGACCATGCAGATGACAATTTTATTAAAGAGGACAGCACAGAAGTCAGTGAAAAAGGAGAAAGAAAAGAGGAAAATATGTTGCTTTCTAATTTGGGAGGAGGTGATGAAGCTTCTCTTAAATTACCAACTGAAAAAAACCTTCAGCTGTTAGAACTGACAACATATGGTTGAGGGAGAGGTCTCAAAATTAAGGTAGCAAAACCAATACTTACATCTAAAAAGGAAGGAGAAAAGTGTATCTGGGGACTCACAGACAAATTGATTAAATTTGGATATTAGAAAATTTACTAGAACAAATTATTCAAAAATCAATTTCTAAGCACCTGGGGGATAGTAAGATAATAAACAGCCAACACATATTTGTCCAGAACAAATCATATTAAGCCAACCTAATTTAATTTTTTTTGTAGTTGTTCTTCAGAATAATTATTCTAGTGTATAAGAAAGAAGAAATATTTGCACTATAACTTAACTCAGCAAATAAGGGAAATATAGTCCAGCTGACAGTGCTGAAAGATTAGCACAACAGTCTGGAAATTAAGACTACAAGTAGTAGTTTTTAGCATACGATTATAAAAGAAAACATTTCCACCTGCACCAAAATATATATTTGCTTGAGTCACTCCTCAATATTATCATGAATTATTTAAATATTACGTAGAAGGCACCAACTTTCTTTATAATTTAAGAATTGATCTAAAAATTATCTTGATAAATACTGAAACAACAAATGCATAATTTTATGAAAGCAAGTGAAAACTTTTTTAAAAAAGAAAACATTCCTAAGTACAAAGATGATATAACTGATTAATTCAACAGGAACATAAAACAGTCATTTAATTTATGACAAAAAAAATGGATATACTGTTCTAAAATAGATAACTGTATTGCCATACAAAAGATGAAAATGTTATTTCATTTTATTTGAAGTTTTTGAGGACACGGAGTCCATTGTGAAACATCCCCCTTCCACCACGCAAATGATTGAATACAATGACTCTTGATGTGATTTGGTTTTTTAAGTCTGAAAAAAAGAGAAGTCTGAAGAGGAACAGGACGGTAAACCACAAAAGTGTTTCATATTCTACGTGATTAATCATTTTCATGACATGAAGAGTAAACTGGATTATTTGCAATAAAGAATATTCAGTTTTGATATGAGGATTTTATTTTTTTTTTAATTACTAGAAAAAAATAAGTTCCGGTACTGGTTGCATAAAGAGCCTATGATCATCAATGGATTTTATGAAGAGGTCAGATAAATCTGCCAGCATTGTCTACATACATTTGAACTTGACTAAAAAAAAGAATTGTATACAGGTGATTGCTTGAAGGCTTCCTGCTGCTTTCTTACTCTTTCTCAGTAGCGAAGCAGTCTGAAGCCGGACTCTTTTTGTTTATAAGATTCTGCTTGAGCCAAAAAAATGCAAAACTTTGGAAAACTTTTCTAGAAGAGCAGTGTCCTCTGAAAGCCAACAAATGCTTTAGTCAACAGGCAGGTTAATAGGAGAAAGAATTAGCTACTTTTCAGGAAGAAAGAACTTCTAAAAAGGACATTACTGATATGAAAAAGACTCCCATGCTTTCCTTTCATTGTTCCCTCCTTCTACAGCATCTAGAACCAACATACCAAGAGTTACATCATCAGAAGCCAAACTGAATACAAATTCGGATTACTCAGCCCATGAAATTCATCAGCTTCTCAAGAGTACTTTGCTACAGCAAAGTACTTTGGTCAGATGATGCACCTTTCCAGTTTACAAGTAGATCATAGAATCATAGAACCACTGAGGTTGGAAAAGACCTCCAAGATCATTCAGTCCAACCATCTACCTGTCACCAATATTACCCACTGAACCATGTCCCTCGGTACAACATCTAAACGTTTCTTGAACACCTCAAGTGTTCGTTACTCCACCACCTCCCTGGGTAGCCCATTCCAGCACCTGACCACTCATTCAGAGAAGTTGTTTTTCCAAATGTCCAACCTGAATCTCCCCAGGTGCAACTTGAGGCCATGATAATATGCTTCGAACTGATTAACAAAATTATGAATGCCAACAAACTCCTAAACTTGATATCTGGATTATTGTTGTAAACTGGAAATATGAAAAGGTACAATTCACTTCAGAGAGATGCTCATTACCCTGCCACTTACCTGCTTGCCAGGTCCATCTATAGCGGTTCAGCAAAAGCATGTAGAGATGGCGGAATATGAAAGACTATATAAAATAGCCAACCTTGTAACTGAGTATGTATCCAAATTACATGTACTTATTAATAAGAAACAACAAAACTAGCTGACAAGCATTTAATTGATTCTGGACTTGATTTTTGGCAATACTATTTAAAGATAGAAATCTGGAGAGTATATATATGGACAGAACGCAAAACAAGAAAGATTCATGAAAGAAAAAAAACCACAATTGTTCAACTTCATGCTTTAGCCTGAATTTATTCAGGCATATGGCTGGACTTTAAAACATGTAATTCCTTTGTCATGTTTTGTTAGCGTATGTTGAAGGTCATCCTTTAAAAGATTCAGAAAGAAAACATATAGGGCTGAGACATTAAAAAGACTTGATCATATTTAGATTTATTAGATAATGCAATGTTTTCAATAGCCCTCACCATTTTCACCTGAAGTACTTGGGTTTACATAAAAAGTGCTACTTTTCAAAAGTTAGCTAAGTAATAAAACACAGAATAGATAATCTCTAACTTGGAGAACAGTCTTTCCTTTCTACAGCTATCCCTGCGCTACTTGAATAAACTTTGTACTAACTACTATGACAAGGTCTCTGCTTTGCACTTCTTACCAGTGAAACTATTGGCACTCTGGCCATAAAGTCTCCATTCTGTCCAAAAGCAAATTCAATCCATTTCAGCTGCAGTGTGAGCACTTGTGAATTTGTGCAGCCCTGTATGTCCATACACATATACGCTCCATATCATGTTCTACTGGCTGCACATGGAAAAATGATTTATCCCATTAGCTACACTGCAAAAACAGGAGAGTTTTTGATAGATCTTCCAATAGAGACAGTTCTAATGAAGACATCTTTTACTAATGTCAACGTGTTGTATTTCCTGGTTACATTTTACAATCTTGCAGTGCCATCTCATAAATGGCTACTTAACTCAAATTAGTCTAGGCCTCTCTTCCTCATATTACTCGAGGAAGAAAAAATCAGGAGAGGAACCATATCATTACTACAAGTAAGAACACTCTAATCACCCACTTCTTCAAAGTAGGTAAGCAAGTTTCATGTTAGAAACTTTATAATTCCTTCACTGCAAAACATGTATTTATTAAAAGAAAAACTACTACCTTTTGACAGGATAGCTATTTATTCTATTAAGTTATTATTCAAATAAACAGCGTATTTAAATGTTGTATACTCTGAAATAGTGCCTGTTTATTCCTGGCAATATCTTGGCATGATTAGCTAAGGTTCCATGCTTCACTAACTAGGGATTACATAGTTAAAGAAAAAAATTGAGTTCAGATGAAAAAAAGTCTTTTCCCTGACATGATATACTTTGGTGTAAATTCCATGCAATGCTTACACAATATATTTAAAATAAATAAATGAATAAGTTGTATTAAGAAGCACAAAATTCTTCTAAAGGTGTAGATAACTGCAGACAATGGAGCAAAAGATCTAGATCTTGTTAACACATTGTCTCTCTGTGTTAATCACAGACTTGCTTGTTAATTAAAAAGAGTTCCTCTGGAGAAGTGGCAATTGACAAATTACCAAAAAAGGCAATGGAATGCAGAACTAAGAACTTAACTTGAGATAACACACAAGTAAATAATAATTGAAGACACTACAACATCAACAGGATTTAGCAGTTATAGTACATTTTAACAAACCTTCCACTCAAACAATGTTCTCCTCATACCATATGGATCTCATAGCTGGAAATTCATCAACAGTGCAAACAGATGTCAAAAAGCTTTCAAAGCAACTGTCTTAGAAAAGATTATACATATTAACTTAAATCAATTTATAAACATGCCAGAATTTCTCAGAGCTCAACAACCTTCTCTCCTCCCTGTCCTTGCCCTAAAGACCATCTACAATATTCTGAGTCACGCAGGAAGAATGAAGTCTCGGTATTTTCCATTGCATACAGCAGAAGCGAAACAAAGATGCAGCAGACCTAAAAAAAAATTCTCTCTCAGTAAGAGTTCTTAAAATAGGAGGAAAAAAAAGTAGATTTAGCAATACAGAAAAAAGTTGTGACACGACAGCGGTGGCATAACCTCGTCAAGGCCAAAAACAACATTTCATTCTGTGGGAAAGACTGAATGGAACAATGATGTAGAAACATCAGTGCTGTGGAGGAATAGAAGATCTGAGCACTTGTGGATTTTTTTCCTTCTAAATACTCTGTAGAAGATTCAGAAGACCGAGGCTCTAATGCTACAAGAAGCACAATTTCTAGTAAAAATCTGAGTTTTATATATTGGTTACTGAGACATTTTCACTTCCTAGATATGGAAGACCACTGTCATGGTACTGTAACTCAATACATACAACTTACGGCCTACCAGAGTGAAATGCAGTATTTTGTAGTTGCTTGTAAAATAAATTTGTCAAACGTTATAAAGAAGAGTTTAGTCCATTTTTATAGAAAAGCAATTGTGTTTTACAATATGTTGAAGCAACCATCTATTTGATACAAAATATTTCACTTTTATAAAAAGCAAGCTGGAGAAATAAAAGCATTCCATCTAAAAGATTTTGGGCCTGTTATTCCGAATGAAATAAAATAAATAAAAAGTTTCATTATATGGCTAGCTGATGAATTATGTAAAAAAATTTCAACACTTGGACCATGGACACCTGAGAATCTGTGGAATAAGTCTAAGAAGTCTATAAAGAAAAGTGCTAAGACAAATAAATTAATTGGTACAGTACACTAGTCACCAGTGAAAATATACTAATGTTTCAGGAGCCAAAAGGACTGAAAACAACAGGTAAAGTATGCGAACCTGAAGACTTGAACAGGCTGGAGAGTTGGGCAGAAAGGAACCTTACGAGGTTCAGTAAGTGCATGTGATGAGTCCAGCATCTGGAGAGGAATAACCACATGCATCAGTACAGGTTAGGGGCTTACCTGCTGGAGAGGAGCTCTGAAGAGAAGGACTGCGGTGTCCTGGTGGGCAGCAGGTTGGCCATGAGACAGCAGTGTGCCCTTGTGGCTAAGAAGGCCAATGGGATCATGGGGTCAGCAGGTCAAAGGAGGCTATCCTCCTTCTCCACTCTGTCCTGGTGAGGACACATCTGGAGTACTGTGTCCAGTTCTGGACTCCTCAGTTCAAGAAAGACAGGGAACTTCTAGAGTGAGCACAGTGGAGGGCCACAAAGGGGGATTAGGGTCCTGGAGCATCTCCCTTATAAGGAAAGGCTGAGAGATTTAGGGTTGTTCAGCCTGGAGAAGAGAAGGCTGAGAGGAGATCTTATCAATGCTTATAAACATCTAATGGGTGGAAGTTAAACAGATGGGGCCAGGCTCTTTTCAGCGCTGCCCAGTGATAGAACGAAGAGCAACAGGCAGAAACTGGAATACAGGAAGTTCCAAAAGAACATGAGGAAAAACTTTACTTTGAGAGTGACAGAGTACTGGAACAGGCTGCCCAGAGAGGTTGTGGAGTCTCCTTCTCTGGAGACATTCAAAACCTGCCTGGACACTTTCCCATGTAAACTACTCTAGGGAACCTGTTTTAGAAATGGGGTAGGACTAGATGATCTCCAGAGGTCCTTTCCAACCCCTATGATTCTGTAATGTCAATATGTTAGTCTACATTTTCCATTTCCTGTTCTGCTGAGAGTGAACGAACGATCTGAAAGTTTCTCTGAAACACTATCCAAATAAAATCAGTGAGATTATCAGAACAAGTAAGAACTCATAGCTGTCAACAAATCACAATGAAATATCTGGAAATATAACTGGAGTAAATAACAATTTTCACCAATAATAGATCATGACAGCAGTATTTCTTAAACTGAAAAGCTCTTAAAGAACATGTTTGTGAATGGTTAAGTTTAGGCATAAGTACATTCACTATTATCATACTTCCAAAAATATATACCTATTGAAGCCCTAAGTTAATAGTGCATGTTTATCAACTTCAAAGCCACTGCAGTTATTTTGCAGTATTTGAAAGACTATTTTTAGCTACTCTTACTAAATCATAATTTCTAGGACCCTAATAGAATTGCACAATTATTTCTAATTAATATTTTTGTGATATTATTAATTATGAAATTAATTTCTCAATACAGCAACATTAAAAGCTTTCTTTGGGTCCTAAAATAAGAAAAAGTACACAAGAGGCAGCTTCTTTGATACTGTTCTGTCACGACCATTATGGGCAGGTCAGTGTACATCAGGTCGTTTAGCCAAGTGCATCACATCACCTGAGATGCTAAATACCTGCTGGAATCTTAAGTACACCATATGCACTATGCAAGAATGAAAGTGTAATTTTCATTTGTAGCAGTAAGTCTTTCAGAAATCTCTCCTCTTTGAAAAAGTTTTTCAGCAGTAGTTTACCAAAACACAAACATTAAGACAGATTTAGAATCTGAATTTCCTTTTAAGTTCAGTGCTCTACAGTTTTTTTCTAGTTGAGCTATTATCAGTATAAAAAAGTAAAAAAAATCATTCCTGACAACTAAACACCTAATCTACTACTCATCTGAGACTTAAAATTGAGTTTATCCTAAGTCACAATTCTGTCTCAGACTCCAAAAAGAAAACCCTGTTCTGATGCTTTATTATAAACACTTTCTGTTAGATACTGCCAGTGACTGAAAAAAAGAATAGGTTAATCTCTATTCTGGGCCATTTGTGTGTTCTTACTTCTTTCCTGAAGTATCCTGTGTTCAGAACTGGTTAGTTACAGACGATATTTATACAACCCAAGCATCAAGACTTTACAGAGCATTCTCTGAAATTCAGGGGATGTATCCTATATGAAGAAATGAGCACAGGCTGCTTGGAAGACCTGCCTCCTCCCATAGTAAATGCATAGCTCATGATTTCCCAAGACAAAAGGTGAAAAAGAGGAGGATATTCCATTATGAAAGAGAAGAGGTTGTTTCACTTCAGTTTTTGCTGCAGAAAAACATGCCCAGACCATAGTTGTGACACTCAGGCATGTCTGTAGTTAACATGCATCATTACAGTCCTGTGGACTGTATTCAAGGAAGAATGTAGATGTAAACAGTATATCCAGTAAGTCATTTCTGAGGGAAATGCAGATACGGAAGCTATACGCAGAATCTGCAAAGGAACTAGCGGGTAAATGTAATTTTGTGGAGATAATTAATGTTGATATATTCAGAATATTACAGTAAAGAGACAAATGCTTTTTACTGACCACCTGTTACTGCTTTTCCCTTCTATAGAGATAGGGACACATGCCTCAGTCAATAATAGTTGACATAGGTGTTTAAAGTTCAGGAGAAAGTTCAGCTGGCAGCCACCTCTCAAGCTGGCATATGACTGTACTTGACTTCCTCAGCACTTACTTCTGCAGCTCTTTCTTTTGAGACTTTGAACAGTTTTACCTTCAGTAAGATGGTAAATATAGTACACATTTAAGTTTTAAACCATTCATGTAACAGACTGAAGGTCAAGCCTATTAGACTCGCTTCAGCTCATATCAATTATCCCTACCATTGAAAGTGATGTAACTACGATTCCAGCTAATTAATACTGTAATATTGAGATAGAGTGCTTAATAAGGTGCAACATAGGAGAATCAAGTTAACTTTGTCAATCTTCTTTGTAATAATGCGTTTTGTCATCTAAGCAGTCAGACAGCCTAAGATTTGTAGATGCACAGTCAGGTGCCTTTTTCTAGTTATAACAAGACCAACTCTGGAGACCAGAAGATACATTTTTCTTGTAGTAAAATATCCCTCAATGGCATTCAATGGCATTGCAGAAAGTATATTTTAATACTGAAAAAGCTAGCACCTATTTGACGTAGTACAAATAATTTATCGCCTGTAAAAGAGAAAGCCAGAGAAATATCCTCCAGGCAACATCTAGTTAATAACAGTAAGTAAACAGAGAACTATCCATCCAGTCATTCCTAGCAATCAACAGTGTTAATTTTCTCTATCTTTGTATAGCTGTAGATAGTCACATTCCTGTTAATTTACAGCTATGCTCTAATTCTTAATTTAAAACCCTACTGAGATTTTAATTTTAGCACCTAAACAATCATTTGACAATGTGCAAAGTGATAGAGAATTACTAGCAAATCTGAGACTCAGGTTTTATCCAAGGGTAAAAAATGGTAGAAAAGCAAGGAAAATTCTTAACTAAAGGGATATCACAACGATAACCCTGTTTCAGGGTGACTGGTCATTAACCTGCCCACGCATGTGGTTGTACAGTCCTCTTCCTTAATCCCAGTTATAACATCTAGTGGGAGCATAGAGGCTGGAATTTGGAATTGTAAAGAACCCCTCTTCTTCAATTCTTGGAAAGGCTGAGAAAACGCCCACACTTTTTTTTCACCCTAAAGCTCAGGAATCAGCTAAGCCAATTAACAGGTTGCTAGATACAGACTCAAGTCTGCTTTACCTACACACTAGAGCTAAGCTGGATGACAATACTAATTGCTGGCATGACTGCACAAATTTCAAAGCTGGACTAGACTGTGTTTCCAGTTATGGCTAAAGTTTTTCAAAATTGAACACTGAACAGTTTAAATTAGGAATAAAATAGACCCCAATTTAATATACTGTGCAAATGCAGCAACTTCAGTTTTAATATTTACAAATAGAACTTGTAAACAGAGAAATATCATTGAAAATATATGTGAGTTAAAAATATAAAAGTGAATCTAGAGATTCTAAAAATCTACATTGAGATAAGATCTTAAACAGGAAATTCTACATACCATACTGATCTGTTTACAGAAAATGTTTTAATTTAAAATCACTAGGACAAGTAACCTGACTTTTCATATATTTTTATTAGGTCTGTGCAGTAGTATTAATGTTAAATATTATTTCAGTAATTTCTAATCGACAAGGCAGGACTCTATGTTGTCTTATTCAAATGGGATGTTATTTAGCTGATGCTTAACATGAAATAGTAATTATATCTTTTAAACATAAATGTACTACTACAGTAGCACTCAAAGTACAAGGACTGCAGAACCCTTCTATCAACCTTTCTATGATAAATTAACATTCAGCCCTTGCCACTAGCAGAGTGTCATTAATTATGCTTAGACAGCACAACAAAGTCAGCAGGTGCTTGTAGAAAGGTCATACAGAGGTCTTTATATGGAACTAAGTGACATGACAGTGCAAAGCGATATACAGTCAGAAGAAGAGTAGATTTCTTGAAAATTGTTAACGTTTCTAAACAAGGAAAACAGCCAGCAGCTCCAAGAGCATCTCAGGCTTTTAGACAAAATAAAGTAATTAAAATAAAAATATAAGCACAGATCCACCAAATTGATCCAGGTAGGAGAAATAAAATATTTCATCAAAGATGTTGCACCTTTGTCTTCAGTTGGCTCTAACTACAATTTTCTTTCATGCACAGAAGAAAGCCTTAGACTATGGAAGCACCAGAGATGTTAATATGCCTACAACTGGACCTGGAAGAACTTCACAATCCTACCCTTTATCATCCGCTTCACATTATGGTAAGGCATTGCTCCTGCTGTAATATTATCATGGCCATTGCAGAGACTTCTCTCATTTTCTTTTCCAAAAGACTGGGGAGTGGATGTTGGATGACTCAGACCTCTTTTATAAGGCTTTATTTTTCTAGTCCAGCTGTAGTAACAGAAATTGATTGTATTGGACATAAAAGTAAAGAAATAAAGAGAGGAGTCTGCAGAACAGAAGAATCTTCTGGATGGAGCAACATAAATGCAGTAAATATCTGCCTATCATACAAATACAGTTTAAATCAGGCTCCTTCTTACTCTTGAGTTCACATTCTAGCTAATTCTACCTCTAGGACTGTGAAAAACCATAGTTCAAATACCAGAATCACTTTTAAAGCTTTCTTTGTTGTTATTTTACAGACAGCAGAACAGCCAGTCTGATGTAAAACCAAAAGGCAACTTCTAATTTAAAGCCCATTAACAGCCATACAGAGCTAATGATTATCTGGTGATGTAAAGTCACAAAACCAGTCTGTATGTTGGTATATAAGCACTGATTCTGAACATAAAACTGCATATTTATAATAAAAACTGAGGTCTAATTGTAATAATGATGAACCTGCTTTTAAATGGTACTAGCTCTGCCAGCAGAGCAAAGGTTGTACAAGTTTAATTGAATTTACACTGAATATTCCAGTGATACAGAGAGGTGAAAGATAACATCAGCGTTCACAAATCAGTGTCCTTACCCTGAGAAAGGTATAAAAAAGGGTGTGTGTGTGTGAATGTAAATAACATTTATTAGCCCCTCCAAGGTATTTAAAGACAATCTGGTTAACCCTACCATAATGTTTTAATAACGCATGCACTGTTGTATGTTCACTTACAGTGTATAATCGCCATCTACATTACAGGAAGTTTGCCCACTGGCAAAATCCAATGATTTCTACATTTAATGGAAGGCTAAATGAACGCAAGAAAATGCATGAACAGCCATTTGATATATGAGAATTTAAAACAACTCTAATAAAGATTTAGACTACAACTCAATGAGTTTTCCCACAATTATCCGATTTCATTTTAATTTACTTTTGAAGCACATTCTACAGGAAAGGAAGCTCTTACTCTTGTGGGAGATAAGAGTAAAAGCAAAAATGGGAAAGATTCTTGAAACATTAAAATTAATGATGTCTAAGAAATCATTACAGTTATAAACTTTGAGCCTGACAGTTTTAATTCAAGGCTCACAAAAACTGAGAAACAGTTAAATAAACTGAAGGACCAGATGGTCTCAACCTTTAGGGAATTCACTACAGACAGATAAATTAGTAAACAGGAGTCAACAGAAGCTAAAGAAATTCTGAAGTGTTTTGAAAAGTCTAGTTTCTGATGAAAGCCTTGAGAATACAATTTTCTAGAGAAAAAAAACAATACAAAAATAAACAGCATTTCTGAATGCTGTTTTTCTTAGAGTTTTTTTTATCACATACGTATAACATGTGCAATCTCTATAAACATGTTTAGATCCCTGCAGCAAGTTATTTTCGTAAGAACAGGCATCAAGACTTGCATTTGTCCAAGAAAGAACAAACTGCTTTGGTCAGATTTGTTTGATTAATAATTCAAAGTGATTAATGACTAGGATGTAATGTGAGAACACTAAAACATTGAAGGTATAAATTAATTGCAATTTACTATTTCATTAAGTTCAGTAGCTACAGTGGAGAACAAGCATAGGATCTAGTTTTCATTATCTTAAACTCTTTGACTTTATAAGGAGAATTTGCATATTACCACCCCTCTCCTATTTACTTGCCAGTTGGATTTTTTTTTTTTAAGAAAGAAACTAAAAACAAACAAACAAAAACAGCAAAAAATAAGCATTGAGCCTGTATGATTTCTTAGTGGTTACATTCTTGTCATGAGTGACAGTCATGTCAATTATAGGAGACTGGACAAATTCAGCTACAGTTTCCTGATCAGGAAAAGGAAAGCAGGTTAGTTCAGATGTTTCAGACAGTTCACTGATAGATACTGCATCAGTGACTCACCAGAAAATCAGCCATTTTTCACAAATGTAGTCTCATCACTCTGATGACATCATTTTCAGAAATAAAAAGTCAATAACAATATTCACCTAGTTTTGCCTCTAAGTGAGAGAGACTAAAACCAATTCTCTTTGAGATATTCTGTTTCTGCTGAGAAGCAAAGAAAGCAACTTGCATATTAACATTTGCATTGTGTTTTGTGACATAGAACAGCGGAAGTCAGCTACTATTAAAGTTAGTATTTTTATTTGTCATTCAGATTCACCAGGAAGATATTAGGATAACAAATTCTGCTATACATATGATCGTATTGATTGGATTCTTTCTTTTTGTTCTCTTTTCCCTCTCCAAAATGCTTCCCAATAGCTCAAAATTCACAAAATTTCCTTAAAGAGGAAGATGCCTTCTGGTCAGTGGAATACAGGGTAATAAAGAGGGATTTGAATGGAAATCCATCAGATCCTCCATGATACATTGAGCTAATAGTATGAACAGGCCAAGAAAGAGATGAGGAGGAAGAACTGCTACTTCTGCAGAGTTTAAAGAAGGGTGGAATAATTTGCCTTTTGAAGGAAGCTATTCTATAATATCATTTGAGACCAGCAAAAAAAAAAAAAAAAAAAAAAAAAGCAGTCAGAAAACTGAATTAAAGCATTGCAAGACTCACCCCTGTGATTGTCTGAGAAGGGTTACAAGAGTGGCTCACAAGCTCAACTGGGTTCACCATCAAGAAAGATTATCTACGCCATTCTGGAAGACATTAAACATTGAAATCAAAGTACCTAATTTTTCAAAACTGGTGAAAAATTTGACCAGTTATTAAGTAGGATAGATAATACTGAAATTCAAATTTGCAAGTGGGAGAATAGACTGAAACTAATTGTTAGAGTCCTAGCTGCTCACCCAGAGAAAGTAGGTAGGTCTTACTATCATCTGTATTGCGAAAATATTTCTCATCAGAACTTTGCCAACTGCAACAGTAAGGAAATGATTTACATCAAGGTCAAGATAAGTTTTAATGCTTTTTTTCTGGAGAATAGACTTCAATTTCACTTGCATATCAGTTATTCACGTTTTTCAAAATATTATTTATAGGCTAACTACTATAAAAGCATATTTTAATACTTTCAGCTCCTATTTTCAATTATTACAGACTAATTTTCCTTTAAGTATTGAAAACAGCTATCTGACACATTAGTCAGAAGGAAACCATCTTAGATGTACATGATTTCACAATAACGCCTGCTCACACCTGAGTCCATAGGTTTTTAATTCAGAAAGAAAGGTTAATATTTTTAGAGACAGAAGGCAGTAAAAAATACCTCACAGCTATAAGACCAGACTTAGATTTATTCTTCTGATAACAGTTAGTAATATCAAGACTTTAAGAAAGGTTATATTTTACTATGTAACACAATTTTGTCCATCATTTGGCCTTACAGACGCTAAATCTCTTCAATCCTGATAAGGTCAGCACAAAATGCATCAACACACCAAGTAATTATTTGATTCAGCCCATTCACCTAAATTTGATCTACTGAGCATTTCAGAAACAGAAGAAAAAGTCAAACAAGCACTTCTAACATGATTAATGACACAACAGAGCTCTATTTTCTATGTCCTGCAGTGATAAGTGAAGCAGAAAGCACCAGAACAGGGTTATTGCTTGCTTTTCATGCTAATGTCAACAATGCAAACAAACCAAGTGTAGGCAATGATTGGTACACCTTCCTTAGCCTCAGTCCTTCCAAGAAAAGGATTTGCAGTTTATAATGTTGGTAATATGAGTCATTTTCCCACACACATTACCACTAATGAAGAAAATAAAAGGTTTAATATTTCTCTTTGGCTGACTCATATGAACATTTGGCAATTGAAAATTATTAGTCTGATATGAAATAACCTTTGCCAAAGAAGAGCAGAAACATATGCAAATGCTAACTATTACCATTTACCACAACTATGAGGGCTGCTCCGAAAGCAATACTTCCTATTTTATGTTTGTTTTCTCTCAGCAGTAGAGATTGAGTCTTCCAACCAATAATCCACTACTCTTTGTTGCCATGTGACAGATGGCAGTAGAGAGGCAGTTAGAATGGCACCAGACATGGAAGAGTGTATGAAGCAAAAGTATGTCACTGAATTCCTCCACGCAGAAAAAATGGCACCCACTGACATTCATCAATGCTTGCGGAACATTTATGGAGACCAAACAGCAGATGTGAGCACAGCGAGGCAGTGGCTGGTGCATTTCAGTAATGACAACAACAGTGGGTCACCTCTGCTGGTGCAGATGTTTACAAGCATGGCATGCAGGCTCTTGCTCATCACTGGTGAAAATGTATAGCTAATGATGGTGACTATGTTGAAAAATAGTTTTTTTGTAGTTGAGAATTTGCTCTATCAAATGGTGTTATTGTGTTGTATTGTACCTGTTGTAGTTTCCATGGAAATTAACAGAAGGCATTACTTTCAGAGTGATCAACATATATTGTAAATCTTTGTACACTGATGGTCAGGTTTTTTAGCAAGTCTGGATGGCTGCTATGATTATTTTCTAGTAAACTCATCATAAGGTATTTCTTCTACAAAAGAAGTTTTAGGAGCCAATACTGTAAGAAAATATAATCAGATAAGATGAGAAAAGTAGTTGGGTATCTTGACATGCACTGTCAGCAGCTTTATGAAAATTGGACTATTCCCAGATAAGTTTTCCTTCATTCAGTTCTGTGTATGTAGCTGCTTGTTTACACAGATAACATTTGAGGAACTAATATCTATTTTTATTAAAATGTAGATGCTGTGCTCTGCCTGGGATGGCTGCACGACCCTTTTATGTGACGTAATACCAGTAAAGTTAGACTTATCAGTTTTTCATTTTATTACTGCCTATGGACCATTAAAAATACCTTAAGCATTATCCTATTCTTTAATTTTTTTTATTTTATTTTTATTTAAGGGATTGCATGTGTTGAGAACATATGGAAGGGATGATCGAGAAATTCAGAACCTTTTGATTAGAAATCTTATTTTGAAGTGAATTAATACACTGTACTTAGCCATTTCTGTTATTTTCATTTGCAAATGAAGAGGCTTTAATTCAATATAGCAGAATTAATTTTCAAATTAATTCAGTTAAGCTTAACTGAATTAAAGCTATTTTGATTGTGGATAAGGGTGTCTACATAGGGTTTCACTTAAACACTTTCAAAATTCATTTAAATTAATTTTCCCCAGTGTCTGCACGTAGAAAAAAACCTTTAAACAGAGTGCAACAGGAAATGTAGAAATGACATGAAATGCCACTGCAAACTCACTTCTAAAATTATCTATTCAGAAAAAAGAACTGCCTTACTTTTAAAGCATTTAAAATATATGCATGTACATAAATACACAAAAATGCTCACATACATTGCAACTCAGTTAGGAAGTAGGCTTGTGATCTCCCAAGCCCTTTCAACTCTAGTAGCTCTTTGCAAATCAGTGTGGTTCAAAAAAGAACACACTAGCATTATTAATAGAACAGCATGAAAAAAAAAAAGAGATTCTTAAAATTATACCTCGTATTTCTAGAAACGTTTACTTGTGCTTTTTTCTTTTCATAGTTCTGTGCAGATATCATCATAGCTGCATGTGGAATCTGTTGTCTGTCCCTTCCTCACACTGATGTTTAAATCAGTGTCCTAAAGTTGCGAACCTCACTCCAGTCCCTGCTCGCTGAGCTGCATAAACGTCTTCTCCCTGACTCTTCAGGTTATATAACAACTTTACATGACACATCTGCACATTTTGCCTACAGAAGGTATATTTCTTTTTTTTAATTCTCCTGCCAACAGCTCAATTGCAGAAGATCCCATTCATTACAAATTAACTTTATTCCCAGATCTTAATAATTCTAAAATCTTAAATTATTTGGATTGGAATATAAAGCCAACCTACTTTACTACTGCACCAGTTTCAGGGATATTAACAAATCAGCAATTATGTAGCAGCTCATATCAACTGCATGCATGTTTTTGACAATGGAAGACATATCACAAACTAAATTCTCATTTAGCTACTTTTTATAGTCATAATGGAGGACAAGTAGGATTGCCAGGGCATGTCCGCCACATAGCAAATGAAAAGTAAACCAGTATCATCTGCCAAAGATGTCCAGATAACTAGCAGAAGCAACTGGTTGCCAGCTTCTGCATACAGTGCCTTAATGCTTTTGAGTATCTTGTGTGCACTTTAAAATGCTGCTGATCTAGGTTTGACACAAATTAGAGGATTTTTTATTCTAATACTAAGAAAAAGATATCACCTTTTAGAGTTTTCAAAATGAAGACATAAAATAGTGCCATTATCAGTTTGTTTTTAATGCAAACAAACTGGATGAGGTATTTCCAGGAATTCAAAGATCATTAACCAAGCTAACTACAGACTCCTTTTCTCAGTGTGGCAGTTCCACTAGTATAATACAGCAATAGATCCTCCGAGTATTTAATGCAAATAGCTACAAATAGTTTTTAACATTCTTTGCTAGTTTTCAGTTATGTCCATGCCCACACTCATGTTCCAGTTATATGAAAAATTCCCCATCCCATCACCTCCCCCCCAAGAAAATACTAAGATCCACTGCAGTAAAAGGTAGTAAGTGATTCTGATCCTCTTTGAAAGTTTCTCCCTTAAAGAAACTCAAGGAATTGCAGTGTGGGGGAAATCTTCATGCTGCAACTAAATTTTGCCATTTGATTTGATTTGTTATTTGATAGAATTAAGCTAAACTCTAAGGGTAGGACACATTTTATTTCAAATAAAGTACATACATTCTGACATATGCTCCCGTTAGACATTTACTTACTACAGACTTTACTTAATTCAGACATTCACTATCTGAAAAAAATGACTTAAAATATAGATGCCAAATCAATCAAGTGAACTGAAAGTTCACAGAGACTTAAAACCATTGTTCTGGTAAACAGGATCTGCTAATAAAATAGCCCAGCATGTGGAGTTCTATTTTATGTGGAAATTAAGAACCTACACATTTAAATGATCGATACCACTTAGATTGAATATATGATGTACTATGGAATTTCTGTAGATTGCTATCATCAGAAGTGCAGTGATAAATGCTGAAGAAACACAAAATAGCTGTAAATAATGCTTCAGTTCAATGAGTCTGATAATTATATGCAACTCTGATAGACTATATTTAGTGAGAACTTCAAATCTGTTAGACACTTAACATAGTGCTGATCAAAGTGAGCTTATGAAATAAAGCAGTTTTTCTGTAATATAATGTAACAAATGTGATCTTTATTCTTTTTTTAAAGTGTCAAGTCCTAAGCTTACTTTTTATTTCGGAGTAGCTGCACATGCTGGTCAGTGAAGCATAAGCTACACAGCTGTTACATCTACTGTATGACCTGTATATATCGAATCAGCCATTGTGTTTTTCAATTCTGGTTCATCAGACTTTGGGTCTGAAGGGCTTTATTCTATATTTAGTAAAGGAATACAATTCAGTGTTATCTTGTCTATCCATAATTCATAGCCTCCAGCCTGTTTTGATCTAAAACAATTGGCCAGTTTTTTAAAATGTTAATATAGGATATACAAAAAGGATTAATGGCAGAAAACCTCTAGGATTGCAATTTGATATTCCATGAATATGTTTGCATACACAAAGAGAGCATGTTAATAACGTAGGATTTTTAAATAACCAATTCCTCTCCTTTTCTGAGGTTTTTACATTAGCACTCATTCTACACCAAGAAAGACCTACATCTTATAACACACATAGTACAACTTAATCAATAATTAAAAATGAGTGTGGTATGGTAAGATCTAACGCATTAAGAAGTCTCAAAACTTCTGACCATTTTATGTATAGATGATCTTTTGAATGCAGTTCTTCGATCAGGAAATCCACAAGCCATACAACTGTGGATATACATAGAGAACTACCACCATGTTTCCTCTCCTCTGCTGACTTTTCCCCTAAGCATCTACACCACTAGACTCCTACTGGAGGCAGGAAATCAGCTCAGACTGAGCTTTAGACTGACACTTTATGACTCTCCTGACACCCTTAAACTCAACAGTTTTCACTAATATTGCCTTCAACTTTGTTTTTTGTTTGTTGGTTCGTTGCTTTTTGTTTGTTTGTTCTTTAATTTTTTACAAGACTACTGTATCTTTCTGGTTATCGTAAGTACAATTCTAACTTGTGATTCATAAATTTTTAGATTACTTTTTAGTAACCCCCTATTATACCAAAGAAAGTGGTGCAAAACCTGGAAAAACAGTACTTTAAAATCATTTTTTCCTCTTCCTAATTTGGAATTGAGCCCAAGTCATTATTTATAATCTCATCAGGAACAAGAAGCCACATCTTCTAGGGATCTTCTCTTTCCAATACTATGTTATGAAACCAATGTAGCAGATGTATTCAATCAATATTATATTTTAAGTCTTATCATTATTGAATACTTCAAGCCCAATAATTTAATTCTCTTCCAAAAGTCAAGAGGAAAAAAATCTTTATATAGACACAAAAATTACTGAGTTTCAGTGGGATCCTGAATGCTGCATTCAAAGACACTGATTTCATAGGAACTATTCAGAACTGTAGACAAAAAATGCCTTTAAAAGCTGCATCAATGCATTGGCCCAAACCCTTAGTAATATCAGTTTCTTTCACATTCTATCTAAACCATATTTAGTGCATTTCATATGCACACACATCACCAAACTGGTCACCTCTACTTGTCTTTAGTTAAATTACAAAAATTAGATACCAGAGTTATCCCATCTGTTAGCTGTCAATAATTACAAGTTAACTAACTCAAAAAATGTCGAAGAAATAAATTTTGAACCAATGGAGAACAAAATTGTGCTAAACACATGTCTAATGAACTGATGTAACACCCTGAGGGGGAATTTAAATTCAAGTCAATTAAAGAAAGATAATTGTATTCCACCACAAAGTTCTTTTAGAATCAAAGCAAAGCTCTGGATGAGTTTCATAACCTAGAAAAGAAGCAAATTAACTTCACCTGGAATGACTGTCTGTGTATAGACATATAATGAGTAGGTATTTAGAATACCTTTCTCTCTAAAACAGAGCATAAGTGTTTCATTAAAACTTAATCCAGCATTAAAACCGGTAATGAATTGGAAACTCAATTAACACCTGTAAGTTCTTCCATTGATGGTTTAGGAGAACAATAGTTTAGTATAATGAATTTATTTTATGTAGTAATACAGAATTTTGAAGATGTGACTTTTATAATTAACAGTCAGGTAGTTATGCTATGATTGTATTTGTACTTTTCAGGTCTGTATGTACTATGTCAAGTAACAGTTCAACTACCATACAACCTCTTCTTGATAAATTTATACACAAGTCAATAATGAAGGAAGAGTTCCCAATGTGAACATATGAATCAGTATATCAATATTCATTTAGTTAAAAATCCATTTCTCATCAAGATGAACTCAAGAGATACAATGCCTGTATTTTGAGATACCCAGTGGAACAGCTGTCATCCACTCTTACATCATATTTTAAAAGTGTAAATGCATGACATTCAGTCTAAAATGGCAGATAATGAAAAAAACCAACATTAAATCTTCTAATAATCCAAGCCTTGTCATAAAGTTTTGGGGTCTTGATCATTAAAATCACAGAAACAGTAAGCACACATGCTGCCCAATTAAGTAATTTCTTTGTAAGCAGCAAATAGCAAGGCAAAATTTGCACTCGAAATAAATGAAATCAAGTTTCATTTCCTACATCATGGAGACACTTATGAAGCCAAAGACAGAATACTAGTCTTTTAATGAATGAACTCATTTGTATAGTAGCCTCTTTATAAGCCATTTCAAAAGACATATTCTACATAAATCATAATGCTCGGTCTATGTTGTGCTTGAAATATAAAGTACTCACTGCCTAGACCAAAAATTTGCATTCCGCCACTGACTTCTGCTACATATTCAGTAACAACTACATACCTGGCTATGATCTAAAGCCTCTGAAAAACTGCCACAACATAAAGATATGGCCTTGTACACAACACAGAAAACTATACACATTTTACCTTATATATAACATAGACTCTACCCCCACAAAACAAAAAAATCCACCACATTTGAAAACATTTTATACATGACCTCAGAAACTGTTGCATTTGCCTTTACTGCATCACCAGACCCTTAGCAGAAGTTCCATCCACCACATAACTTTTGTAAGGAAATACCTCTCAGTGGGTACCTTAATGCCACATGCAGAGTTTGAATCCTCCAATAGGAACCTCCCTCACACCTGTGCCATTGGGCACTTCCTCCTGGTTATCAGATACAGGAGACTGGAAAGTCATTAAACAATTAGTGTTTCTAGGGAAGATCCACACCCATTAATCTTCAAAGCAATCTATTCTAGTGAATGCTTTGTCAGCATCGAACTATTTGCATTCCAAAATAAGCCAACAGAAATCAAATCAACCAAGAAAAAAAGTAAAACTTCCATACACACTCATGTAGCTACTATAACTATCAATTTAGAAACTAGAAATATCTTAACAGCAAAAATAGGCAACGAAGTTAGCTAAATTTAATAGATTTTGAGGTGTTTCCTCTTTGAAGATATCAGCCTTTGCCAGGGAAAATAAAACAAGCACTGGAAAGAAGAATTAAGAAAACATCATCATTTAACTTATATACAGAGCTATAAAAATTAAAAAGTTATTATTAGTACAGTAACAAAATCAGAGTAGGGTTATAATTCTTCAAATGTCAATGCACAACTAGGAATTTTGGTAGTACTCAGTTTTCTAGTTGTTCATTATTATCTTCCTACCATTAAGTTAACTTAAAATATTTTCTAACAATTAATGTACTGTGTTATTAACTGTCACAGTGTTGATGTTTTTCTGTTACAATATTTATCTTAATTAGTGTACAAACCATTATTTAACAGCAGAATGCACATGAGGAAGTCTGGTAATTTTGCTTCCTTCTTTTGTAACAAAGAAAATAATCTTCCACTGCCCTTTGGGAAACCCCAAAGAGAACTTTTCTGTAATGAGAATGATGCTGCAGAGAATCAAAAAGGAAAGTCTTTCATGCACCCATTGTGGATGAGAAAGTGAGAGCGTATCTCTCAGATGTATATTGAAAACACTCATAAAATCAACATGAGTCATGTTAAATTTATGAAAGCAAATGTGAGTTGAAATAACAGAAATATAAGCTGGTAATTTTCCAAGTCCTTTTGTTCTTGTATTTGTTCTTTTTCTGTATAAGCTGTTCAGAATACTTTCGACCTCCACATGGATATACAAATTAAAACCTTAAACTGTACGTAGCATGAATGGAAAACTTAATATCAGTTAAATATAAGTTTTAAATATTATAAATGTATGAGAAACACCAGAACCATAAACAATAAAATACAGAAAACTCTTCAAGTTGGCTTATGTTATTTGCAGAATTTTTATATGCTGAAGTGGCAAAGGGTAAGATAAGAGGTACATGAGCTTATAATTACATTTTAGGATTTTTTTTTAATGCAGAAACCAGCTATGAAATAGAAGAACACAATACAATGCATTTTCCTACTTCAAAAGAACATAATGTATTTCAATTTCATTGATGTACGTTAAACAAGTAGAAGAACTGTGGGAACTCTTCTGCATACCTAATATAGTTGACATTGTAGCAAAAGCATGGATAGTATTTTGGTGCTATTTCATTTTCTCCATATTTAGAAATTGCAGGATAGCCATTCACATTGTAAAAGACCACGGGGAGTATGTGCAGACTGAAGAAAGTCTATTGTATTCTATTAAATATGGCATACAGAACTATATATGTCAAAGATGTCATAATTGGCATAATATATAAAGAAATTATCTGAGAGGGAATAGTAGTAAGAGGTACAGATATGTAAAGGAGTGCTTTTAGGATTTTGGAAGAGAGGGAGGTAGTTTGTCTTGTATGTGTTCGATTTTGAAGTTAAGTCTACCTAATCAACTGAATGACAGAAACTTCACTTTTTACTCAGCGTAACAATCACTAATCAACTGCAAGAAATTCATGCTCACACAGAAAATACTTTAGATAAAAAAGCACATAGAATAAACATGAAGGGATGAAAGCAGATAAAATAGATTAAACTTTAAAATCTCTTAATCACATAAAGACATCTGTTTTTGGCAATACCAACAAACTACTCAAAGAGTAGACCTAGAATGGTTACTGTAAAATTCAAATACACAATTTATATTCAAGCAAACTTCCCCAGAAGTTCCGAGAGCAAATACACAAATTAGTGTCAATAATCAATAAAAGAAGAGCAAAATGTTTTGAGTTCTAAGACACACAAAGAAAAGAGCAGGTAAAGAAGAAAATGGGAAAAAAATAGATAATTCCCAAAGGAAAAGGAACAGGAAGAATTATGGTATGTAGTATGAAGAGTCTTGATCTGATCATAATGATGACGTGTTTTACAACACTTAGAGAAAAAACACTTCGAAACCAAAATAAGTTATGATGTTGTGTTTATTGGTATTGAGCCCACTGTACCACTGTAATACTCAGTGTATGTAAACTGAGAAGCTAGGTGGGTTGTTTTTTTCTTTTTCCTGGTTTACTGCTTCACTTGGCAATATTTTATTTTTCTGCAGTCATAAAAGCTACAGATTTAGAAAAAAAAGAAAGTGATAATCTTGTAGCAATCTATGTTATAGAGATATAATCAAAGTTTGTAATATTTGATGATAGAGGTGCTGTAGTACTCTCTAACAAATGATGCATGATGAAAAATTAGAAAAAATCATGACAGAAATGGTGATGCCAACACATTCATACTACACATAAGACAATAACTATTGTACTCTAGAAGAAGCAGTACAAAATTATCCTAGTGACCTAATTTTAATGTAGGTAGCAGAGTAGTATTTTGTTGGGTGCCTTAGCTAATACTTCGTTAATATGATGTATGTCGTTATGCAGTGTTGCTATGTGAATCTTCTCAATAAAAGACTGAAAAACATTTGTACTTTTTTTTAGTGTAGAATTGAATGGAGGAATATCAGGACTGGGTGAGCAGTTAATCTGACTGATTGGATCAGAAGAATTAATTAAAAATAGCCAACTCCTGTGAAAGTTGCTGGAAATATTTTCATTTTGCATTACATTTTAATTGAGTTCACTAATTTGACACATTTCTTTGAGCTTTAAATTTCCTCAGTTGATCTTGGTGCCCTGAAAAATGCTGTACACATGCATTCTGAGCACAGAAAAATGTATGTTTAATGGATAAGCAGCTCAATCAAGGTAGCAGCACTAAGCACATGCTTAAAAGAAAATACTTCACAAACAGATTCACAGGTAATTAGAATAGACATAAACCTCTGTTAATCAAAACATATGAGGCATTGTTCAAATCTTGAAGTCAAAACTACCTGTTTATATAGAGTACCATAAAAACCATTTTGGAACCTATAACTGGGTAACTGCACATCTAACATTGCCTTAGAAACTTCCAGTATAAATTGTAATTATTATTTATATAAGAATTAGCTTTTGCATTAATGAGAAAGTTAATTATTGCACACTCTACTAGACAGCTTCTAAATTGATATAATTAATTATCTATAAAGATTAGGAGCATTTCACATACACTGAGTTGCAGTGAAAAACACTTTTATTAAAAGACCTATTAGAAAGCAGGTCTTATGCAGCTTATAACTTTTCCCTTCATAGTTTCTCTTTGGGATTTTCTGTGCTTTATCCTAATGAAAGTAGTGGGTGGTAGTGGAAATCCTTGCATCAAGTTCTTTTCTGAAATCCTGCTAAATTTTGTATATGAATGTACTATAAATTTATACATTATCAGTATGGTTTGATATTCAAGTTGACTTTATGCTAGAAAAAAGCTTTTTTTTTTTTTTACATCTTATGATTATGAAAAAATATTTCTATAATTGTATAATGACTCAAAGTGATATAAGCAAGTATTCAAAGGATTCTGTGAAGCGCTTTAGAATTTTTCTTCATTATTAGCATGTCTAGTATCAATGCTAACACCAACTTTTAACATTTTAGCATATGGATATCACCTGCAAGGCAGTCTGATAAATCAAAAGGCCTGTCTGGCTCATAAAAATACAAAGACTAAATAAAATGTAATAGTAAAATGAAATATATTGAGCATATTTAAGTGAAATTTGAATTTAAGAAATCAGTGATTACATGGGAAATTCCAAATTATTGTTGCTCCCTTGAACTCAGTGATGCATCAAATGAACAACTAATGAAACTGGAGAGAGATGAACAATATTTACTCATTTAACAAGTGTTTACAGCGATGCTGAAACCATGAATTATGTTAATAAAATATTTTCTTAAAGGTCCAAGAGTGAACACTGAGTTTACAGTCCTCTATAAACCTCATGTTTAATTGTGATAGGCAGGACATTTAAATAATTCATTTTATGTTGATGTAATTTTAGTGAGGTAGAGAAAAGAATTAACTGTATAACTGATATTTTTACACTCTAGAGATAGTTTTTACAGAACCAGGCTAGAACACGGATGAGGTTCTAACTACTATCTATCAAATGGGAATCAGACACCAGACTCATATTCAGTAGCACTAAACTGTTCTCACATTGTCTGAGTTCAAGTGTTACAGTAGCCCTGTATTCACTTATCAATACTGTGATATCCCTACAGTACAGTCAGGCTATGGGGCAGTGTATTAGTAGCACTCCTCTAACATGAGCTCGAACTAGGCAGGCTGGAAAGACACCCCTAGGTCTATTTAAGCAGGATTAAACCATACGCTGTGTCAAAATACAAGCCACTGTATCATAAAACAGGAACATATAACTGAGCCATGTTTTTTCATCCAATAGAGTTCAGTCAGACAATGAAAACTGTCTACTTCTAACAGCAGAAATGGGATTTAAGACAAAGCTACTGGGTCTAAGCTCTACAATAGCAAAACTTTTGATCTGCAATAGTGATAATTTTTTTCAGTCTTTCAGATTGTTTACTGACTGCAGAGTAAAAATGAGACTGAAAGATAAAAATCTGTGCATCACACTGAAATAATATTTTGCCTTAGAGTATTTTGAAACAAAATGCAAGTTAGTCTATAAGGGACTTTCCACATATTTGAAACACAAGTTGACATATGCATATTTTAAGAGTTATCTCCCAAAGCTTTTTAAATGGTGAATCTCTTTCAGTACCTTTTAAATTATTTGATTTTCAATTATTCTTCTTAATTTTTTTTTCCTTCAGTATTTCGTCCCCTTTTGGGGGTTCTCTATTTCATAATAACTAGATCAGGTTAAACAACTAACAGACAACTACTTACTAAATTTGTATCGATTTCCTACTGGTGCCTGAAAATATCAGTATAGGCAAACTACAAAAAATCTGATGTGTTATTTAGAGAGCTTGCGATTGCCTACTTCGGTCCTCTCTCATCAACTTTCCAACTGCTTTTCAACTGCTTTATGAATATATCCTTTTTCTAATTCATTAGTACAACTGGCTATCAACAGACTGATGTCATAAACAATTGTTTATGCTTAGTGAGCAGATGACTTACAATGTTCTGCATTTGAAGAAATATAAAGTTTTTATCATAAAGCAGTGTAAACCTTCTCATTCAATGAGGTCTTTAAGGACAACCTTTTATGCTTTTATTAGAAGTAAATTAAAGTTGTAATTACCATTTGTACTTAGAGATTTTCATTAGATTTTTTTTCCTTCTTTATGATTAATCCTATGCTAAGTAGAGGAAGATTCTAAGAATAAGTTCATCATCTAAAATGAAGTTCTAAGTAGTCAGAGTAATGAGTACTTTAAAATACAGTGACTAAACTTCGGAAACCAGCAACTCCCACCTCCACCACAAACTCTATTTTCCTGAATTTTATACATGAATTTTATGAAGTAGGTTTACTGTATGCCTCCACAGAGAAAATACAGAATTAATGTGGCTTGGGATAATAACAAAGAATCCTATTTTCTGTTATCAATTACATTTATACAATTTGTTCTATTAAACAGTGAAGAAAATAACAGAAGGAATACAGTTCATTTCAGAATGAGTTAAAGGAGTGCTTAGCTTAAAAGTTTCAGAGAACAATGAATGGAAGCTTCTTGCTTTCAGGATTCACATATTACATTACAACCTAAGTAAATTTTGGTCTTAAGGCCATGAAACTAATATCTGAATCTTCTGTAGTGTGCTGTTGAAAATTCAGACATGAGATTGATTTAGTGATCTACTGATCTAGTGATCTAAGATGACAATAACATCACTTCTACAGAATATATATCATATACTTTAAAATTGCTTTGCATAGTTGTAGGTAATCTTCCTTTGTGCAGACAGTAGAGTTTCCCTTACATATGTTTTAGGTTCAGCTCTCTGTTTTAGGTTTTAGATCTTTAACATTTGGTTTTCATCTTATAAATGTCAATCTCCTCTTTTCAGACAACCATCTAGGTCATCCTAGACAGACATGTTAACAGTGTCCACAGAGGAAATTAATTCAATCGCAGGAAAAAAAATAAATCTGCCTATTCTTCTATTATTAACATGGCCTCTTTTTACCAGAAGATCCTGAGAGCACAAGCTACTGCCACATCTCTGCCTAACCCATACAGAAGATTAAAATGCACCAAAGAGAAAATAACTTCAATCAAAATACTTTCAAAGTTCAATAAACTGGTAGCATTATCCAGAAAATTATCATTTTGTCATATTAAGTATTTCAAGAAATAAGGCTATTAAACTGAGATTCAGCTGAAGGATAACAAAAATTCAACTCTGCAATACTTAAATTTAATAACACGCTCAGCCAAATGCAAAATTCCATTCCCTACTAGATCAAAATTTAATTGTTCCACTTCATTATTTGATATTAACAGTGTGTTCTATTAAAAGTCTTATTTATTATTGTGTTTCTTGGACTACTACTCAAAAACTGCAATGTAGCACCCTCCCTCTGTATAAAGTTCAGAGAAAAGAAAATGTAATACTGTTTAGTGGATGTAAAGATAATTTCCATTGACTCATTAGTCTGAAAATTTCTGAAATGTAAAATCCAGAGAGCACCTCACTAAAATAAATATTGCCAAATTACTTCAAATAGATTGATTACACATGGAAATGTTTTCAGAACTAGACCCAGAGACAGAAAGAACAAAACATTTACTTATTTCTATTCACATCCTGCATTATTAGTGGGATATCTGTTAGAACAACAAAATACCCAATACACCATCCTAAAGCAACTTAAAAATTTAAGTTATATTTGCGATTGCACTGACTTACCCTGGTAGAAGAATTCAACAAAGAACCATTCAGATTGCCAGTATTGCACTTGAAATTCAAATGTTGATCAGAATGGGGATCTGCTTCCCAGCTTCCCAAATCATGCCCAACTGACTTGTCAACATTTGCAGGTATTTTTTGGAAGGCAGTGCAAGTCATTCCCATGAAATTAGACGGCTTGATCATAAAGGCCTCCAGAGCAATATTATGAGATACCTGTCAAAACACATTGAGAAGCAGAGATATTGCTAACTCATTACGCTTAATTACATATAATTATATGTGTATTGTGTATTTATTGTACATAGTTTATAAAGATTGTGTTTGTGCATGCTTCCATACATAATGCATATGGTTAAGAAAGAAAATGGAACTTATTTTTAAAAACTGATATAGAACTCTACAACAGTACAGACAGATTGCTTGAAATCTTTGGCATAAGTAAAAAGAGATGATGAGACAGCTAATAAATAATTTTAAAAAGCCTTTAATTTATTTCTCAATTTGTACCAGTTTTGCAACTGTGCCATTATCAGCTTCAACAGATTTAATCTTGATTTAAAGCAATACAGATATGAAGTCAATTAGCAACAGCAGTAGTAGGAATTATTTTTAAAATGGACACGGATGTGTTCTGTGCCTCAGAAATGAAATGGAAAGATGCTTAGCTATTTGTTGGATGGATTGAATGATTTCTGATTGTCTTTCACAGATCATGTTCCATTATCATGTTTGCATACAAGCATTATCCATATTACCAGAATCAAGCTACATGTCTCAGTTAAAACTTCTGTGTGATAATGCATTTCTAAAACCCTGGCAAGAGCCATTTAATTATTTAGAACTTCAAGTTTCCTGCTGTAGAATGGAAATAGAACTAGTTTCCTCATTCATATTTGTGAGATGATGATAAGAAAATGTTAGCTGGAGGATATTGTAGTGACAGTTCAAGTGATTTCACGAGTAAGCCCTATTTTCTCAATTTTGAATACAAAATTCTTTAAACATTAATCTTTTCATTTTCAAAATAATCCTATGGCAATGTTTAAATAGTGTGAACACACTGTTCTCAGCATATAGGAACAGACGGGTAAAATAGAAGTTGAAGCTGTTCCTTATTAGGACTCTCAAATGAATTATGAAATGGATATAGATGAATGCAGAGCAAAATTATCCATGGAAACAAGCATCTGTAAGAAAGGTACATGTTATGAAAAGCCATGAGCTAATCTTTTTGAGTTACAGATATAGAAAATGATAATGTGGAGTCCATTTTCTAAACCTCACATAAAGGCATCACTAAGCAAAATGGCCAGAAAGGGTCCTTAAAGGGGTAAGCCAAGAACAGTACTAAGTGGAGCAGACTAAAAATAAAAACAACAACAAATATATTGCAATTAGCCTTAAATATTCTGGCTTTTATCAGGTGGAAAGTTAAATGAAAACTCCAGGAGCTGGTCCACACAACAACCTTATCTCTAAATTGGACAGATATGGATTGGAGAGATATGGTGGATGGACTATTTGGTTGATAAGGAATTGGTTGGATGGTCACAGCCAGAGGCTTGTGGCATAGAGAATCTATGGGTGCCCCATCCCTGGAGGTGTTCAAGGCTAGGTTGGATGGGGCCCCAGCCCCTGATCTGGTGGGTGGTACCCAGCCCACAGCAGAGGGTAGAACTGGGTGGGATTTAATGTCTCTTCTAAGCCAAGTCAATCTATGATTCTACAGTTTAAAGACTGCTGCACACCCCTGACAGACTAAGGAGACAAGTTTTATCATCCACAGGAAGTCTTCCTTCTCAAACTGGAGATCTGACATAAGTAAACACAGAAATATTAGCAGAAGCAAAGTACCTCAAAACAATACTGAAGGGAAATTAATTTGGGACACCTTGCTGGCTGTGCACTGGGCCTCTGAAGGGGTTTCTATACCCCGGGGTGTATCTACAGTATGTTTGCAAGGGAGATTTAAGAAGATCTAAATGATGATTTCCATCTTGGCATTTTTCTGACCTCTGGGAAATGGAAAACCATTTCTGTCTTCCAAAAATAACATAGGAATAACTGCAGAAGTCATGGCTTCCAGTTAGCTTTTCAATCTATAGGGAATGTAGTTGTGCATATGTTGTAAAACTACCAGAATTTATCAAGACCCATTTTTTTTTCAGAAAGTGTTTTATAAACTAGTGGCTACTTAAGCTTTGGGGGTTTTATGTGCTGTTGTTTGGAAAAAAAAAAAAAAAGGAAAAGAAAAAAAGGAAAAGAGATGAAAGCAGATGCAATTTCTGCATATAGTTTTCTGGCTGGCCTCCAGAAAGAACAGACGTGTTTGGTATTGTATGAGACGACAAAAAGAAAAACTCCACAGCTTTGTTTATTTACAAATTGCACTCAACCATAAACTAATTCTCCTACAGAAAACTGCAAGAAGCAAAAAATATAAGGCATGGTAAAAAGGCTAGAGACTCAGATCTACGTGTCAGTACAGAACATTACTGTTTACAGTAATGTCAACTTCCTTCTGAAGCAGTGACAAGATAAAAAAAGACCTTTGGCACTTGACATTTAAAAGATACCCTAAGTATAAAGCAACAGAACCCCCCTAGCTGTCACATTACAAAATACTTCTAAAAAGCAAATTATTGTCTCTATGTACTTAATAAAAATAAACGATACATGCAAATTTGATCATTTTATGTAAAAGAGAATTAAATTAAAAAATCCAATAAGTTTTGTCAGTTTATTCTTCATGTGGATAGACCATGCTTTACTAAAATTATACAGCAAAGGGACTAAGGTTATTACGCTGTTCAGCTCAGCATGTAATTCAACTCATTCCACAACTCCTTTTTTCAATTTTTTTTTAATACATTGTTGCTCTAATTGAAGCTAACGCTGATTTCACTTCTATGCAGTATCTTCAACTAAATAAAAATAAAATAGAGCAGTTGACAAAATAATAAAGGTTGCTTAAAATCAAGAAAGCTAACCAACAGAGTAATAAGGCTTTAAAATATTTATCTAAAATTCTATAAAGATAATTTTCAAGTCTTTCTACCTTCTACACATTTCTACCACTTAGATGTTGAAAGTGACAAAGACAAAATGACAACTCCTCAGTATACAAATGACAAATTCATGTAGGTGGAGGACAAGAACTAAGAACAGTTATTTCATACTGCTACAGCTTGCTGCAAATTAATAACCTTTATGACATCTTTTTAGAATATTTTCTAAATGCTTTAGAAAGTGTTGTCTAGACGCCTCCCTGAAAGGTATATTAAGATCTTTAGGTAATAAGGGAGTGTGCTGTTTTTTTCGTTATTCTGAATTTCTCACTCAATGTATCCTTTTCAAAATAAATCCAAATACTACAGGAACTGAGTGCTAGGAAAACTAGAAATATGGTGTTGTGAACAGTCTATTGTAAGAATAAATATATGAAAGCAAAACCAAGCAAAATGATTCGTAATATCATCAGAGATACTCAGAAAAATGTTTTTTAGTCTTCCAAACAGAATTCAGGAAAAAAATTCTACAGAATCCAAGTATATCTATGCAAATGGGCTATGCTGTGTATCTGGTTTATACAACCTTGTCCTTCTCTACATAGAATTTAGAAGTAAAAATTAAGAAGAAAACATTTTTAAAATAAATTTTGAAAAAAGTGCTTTGTGATTTTATGAAATACCTTCGAAATAACTTGAATGTTGCTGGTCAGTATTTGACTTGCAATGTGTTCCACACACCGCACAATTCTGGTGCAGGCTTTGTCTTCCTTTTGAGCCATCCACAACACATGGTCATCAACAGACATTATATTGCTGGCAATTTCAATGAGAGCATCCCCTATCTGAAAATTAAAAAACAAACAAGTACTTTCTGCAAAATACAACAATAGGAAGTAAGTATGCAAGAATACAACTAAGAACAGGGATTGCATTTCCCTTAGTTTCCATCACTGAAAGATACTTTTCATTCTGTTAAGAAAATTAGATGTACTGAAATACGAATACTAAGAAAATAAAAATGCTACTACCTTAAAAAAAAAAGGTATTAGTTCACAATTTTTAAGTCTATCTACAAGACACACCACGAGAAAGGGAGTCTCTCATTGGGCAATTAACAGAATTCCAGAATTATTAACTCTTTCTTAAACTATTTAAAATTGGTCATGATCCTCTAAAAAACTGCTTCGTAGTTAATAAAAGAACCTTGCGGGGGAGAAGGATAATTTATTTGGAATAAATTTCTGTTACAGACTTAGAAGTGCAAATTTGAGATATAACTGAAGTGTTAATACAAACCTGTAATATCTCACTGGCTATACAGAAAGTATGGGCTTATAGTTTTGTGTGTTTTAATTTACTCTTGTGACTAATTCCATGTGATAAATCCCAGCCTTTGCCAGATGACATTTTGGAGTTTTTGATAAGTGTGACTATGTGTTTCAAAATCTTATTAGCTTACTCAATTTAGAAAGAACAACCTTCACTGTGAGTATTTTTGGTGATGCTTTCAATTAAAAATTAAAATATTTACTTCCTAAAATTTTAAAACTTATTTTTGAGTAAGATTTCAACACTGAGTTTACCATTATTTTTGAAGGTTTGTGATTTCCTAAGCAACAAAGACATGCCAAAGGTACAAGAGGGTATCACCCAAATACAGAAAAAATCAAGAGAGAAACACAACTTAAAAAAAGGTTAAGAGGCTAAGACGTCAAACTAATAGGAACAGAAAAATAATGCAAATACACAGATAATTCAGTGGAATGTAGAAAGAAATTCAGCAATGGGGAAAGATGTTTAAGGAATGACAAGCTATGACATTTTTTTCTGTGTTTCCAATAAAAAAATACATTTCACATGCATTGCAAAAGAGAGAGAAATAATCAGACATTCTATGCAACTATTCCTGAAATATTTAATGTATTTTTGAGAACGTAATTACTATATAATTCTAGATGGATGTGACAATGTGACAAATAGTTATTGATACAATGAATAATACTTAAAACACATTTAAAGACTGAAGTCTTCTGAGAAAAGATTAAACTACGCACTAACAAGGCAAGCAGTAATTAACTGAGGGCAGAACAATTGGCTATAAATATAAAAAAAGGTGAGAAAGAAGAAGATGTATTAATTTATATTATAATTAAATGTATCATTGAAGAATAAAGGCATGACATTAAAAATACAAAGTTTTGGTCTAATATGTGTACATCTTCCTGTTAACTGCCCTTAAAGCAGCTGATGGTTTGAGAGATAAATCCCAAGATGAGACAAAGTACCACTAACTTTTATAAAAATGTACAAAGGCTGCTCCAAAAGTAATGCCTCCTATTTTATTATGTTGGTCCACAACGTCAGTGGCGGATGTTGGTGCTACAGGTTGAACCTTTCTGCCAATATTCCATTACATTTTGTTGCTGTGCGATGGATGGCAGCAGAGGGGCAGTCTGACAAAATGGTGTCTGATATGGAAGTGTGTATGAAGCAAAGATATGTCACTTAATTCCTGCATGCAGAAAAAATGGCACCCACTGACATTCATCAAAGCCTGCTGGACATTTATGGAGACCAAACAGTGGATATGAGCACTGTGAGGCAGTGAGTGGTACGTTTCAGCAGTGGTGACAGCAACAATGGGTCACCTCCTCTGGCACAGATGTTTAAAGTTATTTTGATAAATCACAAAAATAAATAAATAAATAAATATCAAAACAAAAGAAGGAAACAGACAAATGAGGACAGTGTTCTAAATTATGAAAACAGTCAGAGATTACAAAGTAAGAGATGTAGAAATAATGGCAGAAATTGAGGTGTTTCAATACCAAAAACCAGAAACTGAAACCTATTTTAAAGATGGAACAAATCAACAAAGAGATCAGAGATGATGCTCAGTTTTAATGCATAATGCATCAATTGCTAGTACAAGAAAAATAAAGAGGCTTTATATATCCCAAAATATTTATTTTGGGATTTTTTTTTTTTTTTTCCAGAAAGGATTTTGAACGAAGAGGCTTTCACAGTTGTAGCTTTGAAACATGATTCTTAGAGAGCCCTTAGTAATACACTTTAGGTCTAGCACATGATGATGAAATTGAAGTTGGAGGCTTTCTCAAATTGATACTAAAATGTTAACTGTTACAATCCCCAGAGCAAGAATGGAATGAATGCTGCCAAATCAAAGACAAATGTTTTAACAATAGCTATCATGTGTACAAAAATTGCAAGTTATGAAATCTTATGAAAGCAGTCACTCTGAAAATTAACAGTAAAAACTATGGTGAACATTGCTGCTCTCTGTAAAAAACTATTTTTCCATAGGATTTGCACAACTCTTGTCAGATTTTCCTGTAAAAATGGGATATATTATTCTAAAAGTTCATGTGGAAATTTTTACTTAAAAGGCACAGTTTCTTCTCTTCATATAAAGTGCTACATGCTTTCAAAACTCAGTTAAAATCTCCTGATGAAATGGAGAAAACAAAAGAACAAGGAACTTCTAGATGAAAGCAAAAAAGTGGCCAGTTTGAGGAGCACTTCAAGTTCATTCAAAAATGTTAGTCATGGTGAAAATAATAATGAAAAAGAAAATTAAGGATGTGCCTTATTGAAAAGCAATTTTTATTCCTTAGCACAAATACTTTTGTCAGTCAGATGAGACGGCTCAGCTGTCTGACATAAAGAAAGACACAGCAGCATATGCGGAATGTTTGCGGCTGAATACCAGGCAAGCAGTTTTAGAAGCGTCAGCGTATGCCTGCATACATTAAGAACAGGGCCATATGTGAAGACTTCACTTCTACGTGATACTTTCAGCATACAGAAGATATCTTACATCTTCAACTTCATCCACGAAGACAATTAACTTTTCCATTATATAAGCCAAATATATTACATCCATTTTATCCGCAAAGTGGGAAGCACCTCTTGTGTAGGCTGTCAGTTGGCGGGAAAATTCAAGTACAGTCGTCAAATTGATGTGCATCTGAAAATACATGAGAATTGCTTGGTGTGATGAATCTGCTGGCTTTTTCTTTGTTAAAAACTAGAGATTCCATCCATTTGTATACTGCTTTCTATTATTTCACTCTGAGTCATATGCATTGTTAGTACCATAAACATAAATGTCAGTAGAATATTTTATCTTAAGTCTCAGATTTAATTGTTGTCATCTCCAGACACCACCACATGTCAACAAATACTGAAATTTTTTGCATTTCTAATTTTTCTAGACTGGAAAAAAACAGGCCTCAAAATATTTTATCAGCCAAAAACTCTTCCTTGCTTTTGCATTAGTGACAACAACAATGATGCCAAGGTTCATGTATACAGTGGAGTATGGTGGGAGGAAAGAAGACAATGGTACCTATGCTGAGAGAAGTTTGGACAGAATAAGAGGAAAACCTTTTCTACAGTGAGGGTAATAGTCAGGTATTTGAACATTATGCAGCCATCCTCAGAGGTTTTCAAAATCTAAGTGGTTAAGGCCCTGAGAAACCTGACCTAACCTTGTAGCTTACCTTGCTTTGAGCAGGTGGGATTACTGGAATCTAGAGATGACCTGTCTTCTACACAGAATTACTATTGTGTAATTCCATTGGATCTCTTTACATAGTAATTATTTACGTAGGAATACGCTTTAAAACAAAATTACTATGATGGTATCTAGTGCTATTAATTAGGAAGAAATCATCAAGCAAACTGAAAGTGGTAAAAGTTAGTATGGCGGTTACAGATTAGTACCATTCTTCACGCTGTTCACTGTTAACTGTTATGCTCTTTTGTTCCTCTTGCATTTCTATCCATGTGCTTTTTTTTTTTTTTTTTTTTAAGCTTATCTTCTCTTTTAATTATCTGTAAGAAATCACTGAATACTGGTTTTTGGTTTTTTTTTTGTTTTTTTTTTTTTTTGTCTGTTTGTTTGTTTGTTTGCTTTTGCCCTAGAGGATATCAGAAAGACATTTTGGTCTCATTTCTGCAGCTATTTTAAATATATTATGGGACAACAGCAGGAGGAGAACAAACTTCAGTCAGCAAAACCCTGATACAGAACTTCAAGAGAAATTAATGTCTTTCTGGTAAAAATGCATGAGGGGTAGGTAAATAAGGAACTGTAGTGAAGCAGAGATGACCCTGCTAACATTATTAATGGCCATCTAGACTCCAGGCACCCAGAGGAAGAAAAATATTAAAGGCAATAGATACTGTGCACCACATGTTCCTACCGCACCATCAATTACCAAAAACACTGCAAGAAAAAAGAACAGAAGGGAAGGGAAGGGGAGGGGAGGGAAGAGAAAGGAAAGAGAAAGGAAAGAGAAAGGAAAGAGAAAGGAAAGGAAAAGAAAGAAGAGGAAAAGGAAAAGGAACAGGAAAAGGAAAAGGAAAAGGAAAGAAAAAAGGCCAACATTTTATTCAAAGCCCAACTATCCCATACTTCTGGCTGAACAAACACTTTCTTGCAAGCTATCCCATAAAATCAGTACTACAGAAAGGAAGCCATGGATTTCAGCATTACCTGACTGAAAGCATGAAGAACTTGAGTTATTTCTTGTGAATAAGGACATTCAGAATAGTTTTCTTCATCCCAGCGCCCAGTTCGATTACATTTACGCCATGCCTTAGACTCTTCTACGCCATTGTGAAAGGCAATGGAGTTAAATGAATACTGAAGACAAGGATGGTAAGCAGTTATTCCAGCCAAAGTTTTGGGCCATCTGTGAACAGCAGGGCAGCAAAAAACTAATATATAAAACTTCTTATTCAAAGGCAACTGACAACATAGCAACAGTATGCATGATATATGAGGGGAAAAAAAAGGCTGTTTTAAATTTTACCTTATTGCGTTCTATAATGGATTACTTTGTTTCCATGAAAATCTTGAAATTATACAAGCTTGAGTCTGGCTAGTCACACATTAATTCTACATTAATTCTAGGAAGGTGTTTGGTTTTAAAGAAAAAGAAATGAATTGAATTTTCCCTACTTTCATCTTTGAAGACTGCATGATGCAGAGCAGAAAGTCCTCAAGAATAGAATAAATATTACTAAATGTTGCAAAAGGCAAAAGCTCAAAATGTTGATGACAGTCTATACTTTTCATTTTGACCTAATGCTACAAAGCCCTTTCTGCCCCAAAGCCTAGAGAAGCGAAAGTTCCTGAATGTATCAGAAGTCAATAGATACAGTCCAAGCAGAGGGTATGTCTTGTGGAGGAAGATGGAGCTAGATCTCAAAAATTAAGTATTTAGTATATGAGGTTTATCTACTATGATAAGATGAGCCAGAATTGTTCTATTTATCTCAGGGGCCTACTATGGGATACTAATTTTTTGTATATCTGCTGCATTCTCTTAAACCATGCAACTGCAATGTATTCCTTTGGGTACAAATCCATGGTGATTTTCAGGCTAGTATGGCTGTAGCAAGATCAGATAATGTGGAAAAATCAGAAAAAACGGAAGTGTGCCATCAAGTCAACATGTCTGGAAAGGATGTGGTTTTAACTTTAATTGCACTGATGTAATGACTGAAACCCAACCAATCATAAAAAAAAATTCTGCCTGCCACTAACACACATCTTGATAATCAACCTTTGCTCATACATGCATATTAGTTCCTGTTACTTAAAAGACACAGATCCATTTTGACACTGTTACATAACATAGTGACAGGTTTGAGGCTAGGTTTGTATGTTTTCTTAGTCTCAAAATGGAAAGGTAAGAAGACAAGTATTTTTATGTGCCATAGCTAACTGTCACTGGAGAAATTCATGTGATGTATAATCATTTGAAGCAAAATGAAACATGAAAGGATCATCACAAAAAAAAAAAAATCTATGTGTAGTATTATTATATGCTCCTCTTGCCTCTGAACTATTATTTTAGTGAAATATCAGCATTAATACAATTGGGACATAGAGTAGCACCCTACCTCAAAAGTAAAACTGAAGAGACTGTTCTGAAACTAAAGCACACTGACTCTTAACACAGGTAGCAGAATCTGGTCTTTATGATTAGAAATTATAACATTACATAACATAACTTTGCATTTCAGAATTCTCTTATAATGAGCTGTAAAAAAAAATATCAGCAAAATATGGTCACCACAGAGAAAAATTCTGATTACTTAAAGCCAGTTCAATGTGACTCACAGTGCCTAATTCTGACGGCAGTTGTGCAATTATAAATACCACCCAGGCTGGTGAACTAAAAGAACCATGCTTCCAAAACTGCTGATGATTTTTTCATTTTTTCCCCAATAAGAGAACTGTTCTTTCCAGCTTTGCTTTTGTGCTACAACTCTTTTTACTTACATACTTGCTATGTTATGAAAACTTCAAAAACCTTTCTAAGAAAAATTACCGGTGAGATAGCTGCATGACTGAGGATAAACTTTTGGAATAGTTTCAAGTACTCATGCTAGGTTTGAGACTGATAAATTCTCTATAATTCTAAATTCATTCCTCTCAAATGCCAAAGGAATCTATGGACTCAGCATCCTTTAAATATACATCCTAAAAATAAATATATATAGACTTCTGGAAAGGTGATCAATAGGGAAAGGGCACTTCTATTCTTTTGAATTATATAAAATGACAAAAATGCCCCTGGTGTTAGTCTGAGCAGTCTGTAGGATTTATATATTTATTAAGAAAAGGAAGTAACTGTATGGAAAGAACATGTACTTCATAAAGATGCCATCAAAAATATTCAGTATGTATGATCTGATAGAATGTATATATTTTTACAAAAGACCTAATTTGAAGTATTAAAATTGAAGAGAGGTATTCAAGTCAGAAGTATGTGTAGAAAGTTCTAGTGTTTAAGAGAAGCTTCCTCTCTCAGCTACTTTTCTTTTAATTAACTATTCAAGTTGAATTCTTATTATAATTCACATGGTAACAAATTACCTTCCTGATTTCTCAATGGGAATGCCATCATACATCAGTGTTATTGTCAAGTAAGTAATGATATTTTGTTTAAGAGCTTTATGCATATCACTGAAGTATTTTAGAACCAATTGAAAACAATGCCAAATTTTACAGTTTTGGGTGGGTTTAAAAACAAAAACAAACCCCACTAACATATGGTGATAAAACTAAGATGAAACAAAAACTGCATTTAGTCAACAATACTGTGCAGACGATAACATTCAGATAGCAGGATGGATGTGCTTTCTAATCATGTTACATAATGGTAGAACTGCGTGTGTCCTTAGGCTCACCTCTAATGATCTGTTTTACCAAGTAGTACTTACTATTTTGATTATTTTTAGCAGTTTTTTTTAATAACAGTTCTTTTTATTATTTATTACTTCTAGTCTCGTGTGAACAAAAGTAGCAGAACTGGAATAGATTAAGAAAGTACAGAAGATATAAACTTCTAATGCGTTAATGTACAGTTATTATATTCTATAACTCAGAAAAGTCCAAGAAAAATTATTAACCCTCATCCATTTAGCTGTGAAGGTCCTACACCTTCTGAAATTTTCCATAAACTTGCACTGATTCTCAGACTTTTACGAACCACTGCCGCTCTTCAAACACTATCTGTCATTTCCCATAATAATCACACAGTGCTCTTCCTTCCTACTCTATTACATGACAATGACAAGAAAAATAAGTGACATCTTTGTACCTGACTCTGAAGCATCATGTAAACATGGATATTGCCCATATCTATATCAACACACGTAAAACCAGGAATTCATACCTGAAATCTCCCTTGTTGTTAATAACTCTTTCTGCAGGGCAGTAGGGTGCAGCCATTTCCAGTACCACAATTTCTACGTGTTTAGTGCTATTTCCATAGGAATTGTTGACTAGACACTCCCAATCTCCAGATGCATTAATATCAATGCTAGACAGGATAAGTTCGCTATAAAAAGAAAAGATTAATTATTGAATACACTTAAATATATAGAGATTGAGTTATTGATTTCCTGACATTAACTTCTCTTCTGACATTTTCTGTGAAAATATAGACATGGGTTTTGCTCTATGTTATTATAGAGATAGGCAATATGTGATTGATATTAAAATTTTAGCAGCACCAATTTGATAGACCATTTAAGTCATGAGAGGCTGTAACACAAAAGTCATTGCAAAAGAAGAGTTATGCATCAGTCCTCACTCTCCTTTCCCCAAATATTATAAAATATTGTTTTTGTTTCATAACCAAGTACTTGAAAGTCAGAAATACATTTCAAGTTGACAACACAACCAACCCACAGAGAATGCTTCCCTTCAGCTGTCATTGGAGCTCCTCTGGCGTTTCAAAACCAGAATCTGTTTTCCTGTGGCAGCTTGGGACAAGTTTTCTAGAATAGCCATTGACTTTGGAAGCTGTATATAACTTCCCTGATGAATGCAGTATGAGATGAGACAGATGCTGATTTTTTTTTTTTAGCACTGTACTACTCATGAACTTCTTTCACACTGTTCTCTCCAAAACACGAGATGTAGTTATTAATATCAATAAATGAAGGTTGAATAAGCTCTACATAATTAAAATGATAGACAAGTTAAAAATAGAGACACTTCACAGCTTCTCTTACAATATGAACATTGTTGAACATTGTACAGTACAGCACCATGCCAGTGTTTAGCTGCCCAAGCTAAATATTCCATGTATAGTTAGAAGAAATAATTTCAGTAACATTCAAAATTGCCTAGAGCTGTTTTTGTTAGGATTTTCTGTATATTTTAGATGAAATTAGAAGATTTCATTCTTCTAATGGATGAAGGCCCAGACGAAGTCAATAAAAGTTTAGTTTTTCAAATCATTTCAGCAGAGAAAGATTTTATCCAATTACTGTAACTCTAGACAAAAACAATGCTAATTAGTACATTTAGTAAAGTGATACATTAGCTCTTAAATCTGTCATTGGCCTAGAAATAAATTTTACTACAGTTATAAAGAATGTACAGCTTCTGAAAGTAGCTGGGAGAGGAAAAAGGTAGTAATTATCTGGAATGCTTACTTTACACAAATGGCTGAATTTTGAATATGCCGTGTGGTTCAGACAATCAGAAATTATGTGGGAAGAAATGGAGTACAGTCAGAAGAGGGAGAGAGACATTATAAAAACAGAACAGAATTTGAAAGTTATTAAAGTGATTTCAAAACTGTATATTAAAAAAAATCTCAAAAATTTCTTTTTGGGGCCTTTGGTACTTTCATAGAGAGCCTGACATTTGGATATATATGCAGAGAAAAATTACATGTTTTTTAAATTTTTGGTCTTTTAAATGCCATCTTTTTTCAGTTTAAAACTTTTTATATTACATATGCACTCATCAATTTTGCTACAAAAAAGGCTCAAATCTTCTTGTATATAAATTACTGCAGGTATGTAAGTAAATAAATCACAATCAAGGTAGGAAGTGATTAGACAGCTGCTTATGTAATTTTCCCTTTGAAAGATGCATATAATGAAGGATGATTTTCTCAAGTACTTGCTACAGGACTGTTATCTTGCTCTCCAGAAAACAAACAACCTGTGGTAAATAGCTTTTGATTTAAATTAAATTGCTTCAGACATCTTCCACAATTCTCCGGAAGTTCTGTCACATTATCATTAAACAGTAACTTTAAAAATCTCACACTGTTTGTTTTACTATGGGTCTGAGCTCCAAGTAGCTTGGAAATTCCGATTTCATTTTTACAACGAATTCCAGTATGTTTTTTTTATTGCAGAGGATATAGAAAAAAAAAAACCAACACATTACTAGCCATTCTCAGACTGAGCAACTGATATTTCTTCATATCCACAGAAGCAATTGATCTTGTAAAAAGTGTCAGATGAGAAAGGCCAATAGCAGCAGGCTCCTAGCTACCTCTTAATACATCTTTCCACAGTCAGATTGAAAGAGTTTAGTGAAGTTAAACAGTTGATAAATATATTCAAATTAAGTCTTTTGTTTCATATGTCCCAAGAATCTTGCATCATCTTTATACAACCAAGAAAAAATATGTTCCTAGAGCTTACAAAAACAATTATCCATACTTGTTTCCTTTATCAATGAAAAAATAGGCAGCATAAAAATTCACCTGTGGCATCAAGACCCAGAGACTTCTTAGTGAATAGACTGTATGATAGATGTACTCATCTTTTGATATATTTCCTCATAAAATATCTGTAACCGTTGTTAATACTACAAATATGATAGAACTGGAAACCAGGTTGATCAGTTTTATAGGTAATATATATGAATATAAATCAATATGAAGAAAAGGAGTACATTTTCCATTTATTTAAATTTTTGAAAGGTGTTATAATGCAAATTTCTCTCTCACTAGAACAGATCTCCTGACAATTAATTAGATTATGTTTCCCGGTTCCACAGACAAATATTTACAGACACATCATTTTTTGCTCTGCAAGAAACACTGCAGTTGAACTCTGGTTCAAGTCCCTAGAATGATGAATAAACCCTCAAATTCACACTAATCTTCTGTGGCTCTTACTTCAGATGTTGTACCAAAATAAGCCAGAAAAGGTTTATGCAATATAGGAGAAGATGTATAATGACCAGAACATGAAATTATCTTCTGAATTGCCATATGGCCACTGTAAGTGATGCATTCATTTATATTCCTCTAGGAATAGTTTGGATAGCAAGCCCAATGGTGAAACTGTTCATTTACTTACCATCTGGGTATGACAAATGATAAATTGATCTTACTCCCACGGAGAATTTAGGAGACTTGATTAAAAAAAAAAAAAAGTGTTTTAATTCTCAAAAACAGCACTCAACTTCATATCTTTAACATATTCTCCACCTGTAATTTTGGCAACTTTCATAGTCTTGGCAGACCAAAAGGGAAGGGTGGGCCTGTGCAGTATTTTAAACCTCTTCATAAAATTTTTGGTAAGTTGACTGCATACTGTAAGTCTTAGCACTGTTACATTACCACCCCCAGAAGCTCCAGGTTTTCTTACTCTCAGAAGAAAGTAATTTCTGATCTTTCTTGGTGGTAGCAACAAGTCTTGACAAAAGGCAATGTCACTTGAGAACATTTTCACTCTGTCACCTCAGAACATTGCAGGACTCAGTTCAAAGAGCTTGATAGGAGCACAACAGAATTAGGAAGAGTACCCTTAGATGTAGTTTACTTTCCTTGATTTTCCTGTCTTATATATGCCAATTAATGTCAGACCAGAAATGAAATGGGATAATTTTGATTTTGCATTTACTATTCAGCTTTACTAAGGATAAAGTAAGCATCAGAAAGAATTCCTATTCCATCTACATTAGCAGTCATACTTAAGGGCACTCCTCACTGTGTGACAGTTGATGCTTTTGTGGAAATTTATGACCTACCAAGAAATAAATGAAGTCAAACATTCATGAGGTGGAATCAAGGCAAACGGAAGATGACTATTGCTACTTGATGAGAACAAAAGGATGACTAGCATGCTTGTCTCAAGTTTTGTTTGGAAGTTATTGTGGCCAATAAGCCAAAGAACACTTGAAAGGAAGACAAGAGAAGATCAACATTTTTACTTTGAAGTGGGAAATTTTGTTCATGTTAGGATCCCTTTTTCAAATGCAATGACTGATGTATTGAGAAATTAATTCACATGTAGACCTGATACAATTGCATAAAAAAAATTGTTGCGATATTCATTAGAAGCCTGTGGCATTGGTCATTACAAAGAGAGGAACCTTAATACAGACAGCAGCCATACACATGTAATCAAGTAAATTAGGATAAAAGATTTCTATTTGAGGCATAGAATTGCATTGCTACAGCTATGCATAACTAATTAAACAATCAGAAGTAGGACTCATTATGCAAAGTTACTCAACCATGTCCTGAAGTAATACCTTTGTGACATTTACTGTACATCCCAGCACTTATTTGCATGTCAGGAAATAGCATTTTAGACTTGTTTTCCACAGGAAAGGTTTCAAAGTCTGAGAATTTCCTTTAAGGCTGGGTAAGAATTAACTTCTCTTCTTGGTGAAAAATAAAAATCAATTACTAAAACACAGATAGCATCCTTTAGACAGATAAGAAGGAATGCTTTCTTACAGTTCAGGCAGAAGGCCTGCATAACCTGCATCCTGCCCATACTATCTTCAATTATTAATACTAACATAGAATTTTAAAAATCTGTTGGTCTCCGGAGAACACTGCTGCTTGGAATACAGCCTTTCGCAGGGGATACAAGGTTAAAACATGGAAATTGAAGAGAGAATGTGTAAATCTAGGCACTTTAACTCAACTTAAATTGCTAGTCTGATCTCCTGACAAAATTACTTATTTACCCATGAAAGAAACAGCTTTAGAAGCCTGATGGCCTTTAGTATAACTTTGTGTCCATGCAACAGTACGATGAAAAGAGATAAAAAGATTAAAACTGGTATTCAAGTATTTTTAGGTGTAAACAATTTGTCATACGCACAGGAAATTAATGATTTTCTCTTTCTTCTGATTGAATACAAAAGCAAAGCAAAACTTTTTAATACCATCAGTAGCTACCCAAAAAAATCAGCGTGCTATAATTAGTTTACCATAACTTATCTATCAGCTAATTTGTTCGCATTAGTATTTTAGCTGGATATCTCTTCAGAAATACCCGTGGAAAGAAGCTAATTATAATGATTATATACTGTCAGGGAAAAAATAAAAGAAAAAAAAGAAATATCAGAAATATCTACTTTTGAAATAGAAGACATTTTACTAACATGTTAGTAAACCATATCATCTTTCCTTTGTTTTGCTCAAATTAAATGTAAATAAAATTCTTAAAATTGAGAGAAAAAGTAGTAGTAATACTAGATGAATATACAGTAACATCTTCAGAAACAGAGTCTGGAATCTGCTGTGTTCTAAATAGCTCTATCAGGTACCCCAATAGACGGGTATGTTTTATGACATTTTCCTCTCTCACTGAGCTTGCCAGGTAGAGAGCCTACCAGCTACGTGGTTCACTGAAAGGTGTACAAAAAGGAGCATCTATATTCATATGTCCACAGCTCTGGAGTCAGTATGTGTCAGTCCAGCTAGCGGAGGAAGTAGAGTGGGGAAGAGAAAAAGGACATTTCAACATCTGAAGGACTTCCAAAGCTTTCCCTTGCTGGAGAAACCTTCAGACAACAGGCACAATGCTGTGAAGCTACGTGACAAATGTAATGCCCGTCCTGGGCATATTTAAAGTACAGTGTGAATCAGTTGCCTATCACTTCGTGAAAGGTTTGGGGCTGCTCAAGTGTGTTTACTGTTATTAATATTGTTCTAACACCACACCACTTGCCCGCAAGATACATGCAACTGCAGCCTTCTGGGGAAGTACAGCTACACCTGCCACATGCCTTTCATTTGCCCTTAAGTAGTCTGTTCACTACAACGTGAGATCCAGAGAAAGACTTCTTTCATTAGCATAACTCTTGTGATCTGTACACTAGCAGAAGTTCTTAGACAAAAATAACACTACGACAATCAGTCCAATAGTCAGAATTGCATAAAAAGCTTTTTAAACAAAATATTTTGCTGATGAATCATAAGTGTTAACCTACTTATGACAAGTCTTGATTACCTGATTACGTGCCACTGGGAGCAACCAAAAGAAAAAAAAAAACCTACACTGAAGAAAACAAAAAGTACATTAATTCTGCAATATGAATTTATTTGTTAAATGTACACTACTTTGACAGAATTTTCCACTCTCCCGTGTCAATGGTGATGTTACAAATATAGCTAAACATTTTTTTTTAAAGAATACTTAATGGGATTAAACCACTGCATACTGGGGCTATGATACTGCTTTATTTGCTGAGCTGAAAGGAATTTGAGAACTAAAAAAGGAAGCAAGACACAGCAGATTCCTGCGCAAGAACTTCAAGAACTGTCTCTATTCTTTCTCCAGCATATAGTGTATCTCCAACAGTGTTATTTTGTGATGGCCATGAGACATTCAAACAACATAACACAGATCATTAAAATGAGGTTCTTTTAATCTATACAGTGGAAGAAGGAGAGGAACTGGGACCTATTTCATGAAATTCTAGCATGCTAATGGAGTAAAAAAAACAAAAACAAAAAAAAACCCAACTTCGTGGAAGTCTATAAGGAACATTCTCTAATTTGAATGGGTCAAAATACAAAACTACAAAAATACAAAATATAAAAATCAGTCAATGAACAATAAAATGTAGTTCACTTATTTATTTTAATATTTAAAATTGTTTGCTTCACCAGTATTGAGAGCGAGTGACGTGGAAGAAAGAGTACATCACAGACTCTGTACGTAAGTCAGAATTGCTCTTACAATCACAGCTGATGCACAGGGTTACAAACTATAGCCTGGGCTACAAGAAAGCATATAATTATATCATCAGTGTTGATAGGAGAAGTAATTAAAAAAAATCCTTTTGGAGTGTTCACTCTAAATGTGCTGTAGTGTAGCATCTCCTCATCTACACAGCTGAAGCTGTTTGAAGGGCTGGATCAAAATCATACTGGCCCTAAAAAGCTAACCAAAGCTGCACTGCTTTCCTCCAAGGGGGAAGTTCACACTTTTGTTCTTAACATTGAACTTAAAACTTTATTTGAGTGGTATGGCTGGATGGGCCCTTACACAGTTGCAAGAAAGAGACAGAATGGAAACAAGAGGTCTAAATTTGGTGCAAGGCACCTTCTTAGTCTGTTCTCAATGGTAAAAATAAAAATAAAAATCTTTTAAAAATTTTCAAGGACTCCATCCTTTTATTTATTTTCATTTTCTACAGTTGTGAAACTAAAATATTAGAACCGTGGATCTAAGAAGCATAAAGTATTTAGAACTTTTCTATATTTTTTTAATTCTATCAGACAAAAAATACTAACACATTTTTCTGATGAAAATAACTATTTCTCTTGCATGTTTGAAGAAGCAGTTTCCCAGAACAATGCTAGAATTTTCATGGTACAGCACAATTCTCATGTGTCTGCTTCTTTAATGGTAGAGGGTATAATGGTTGTTGCCTTTGTTTTTCATAGTATTGATGTATTTTCCCACAGTTTGTATTTTACGTTATTCCCCAAACTGACCAGTAAAAATTTCATTGGGTTTTATTCATATAATTAAAAGCATTTTAGAGGAAAGGCCTAACTTTAATTAGTTTGCATGGAGAATACCTTGAACCCCAATAATCAAATGTGTTTTTCACAGTATTCTGCAATAGTTTTGAATATCATCTTTCTATCTGAAATACAATAACTTTTCTGGTGAAGGTGCATCTGTTGCTAATCCTTAGCTGCCTGCAGTGCCTGAAGATGTACTATTGACCACAGATTTTAAAGTAATCACAAAACAATACAGAAATATTGATTTACATTATTTTGCTTCATTTCTTTGCTGACTACTTGACAGCAAAGGGTCACACAGAGTCAGTTAGGTGCACTAACAATATACCAGTACTAAATAATTTCTGCTCATCTCTTCTGGCCTCTCAGTGTGACCTTCAGCTGCTCATACATCTCCAAATGCTCATGAGAACAGAACACACAGCACTCAAATGGCATTCTTTTGATCTGTTCTAACACTTTTCATGTCATATGAAGTGTATCTCCAGTATCTTGCCATAACTTGGTATACATCTGACCTTTCAGCTGCGCAACCAACCTAGCAATTGGTTCATCATCAACATACCATTTTCAGACTGCTCTTGTTAACCTAATATTCTTCCAAACCACTGACACTTGCTTCACATCTCTATCAGATGCATTCTTGCCATAAAGCGTTAAGAGTTCAAAGGTTATCTGGATTCTTTCCACAAAAAGTAGGCAAAGAATTTCTGACTTTCTCTCTGAATTTCTGGAAGTGTTTTGTTCTTTCTTATACAGTTTGCCTGCCTGCAAAACAAACTTGTCACAATACCACCTATCTACTTCAGCATCAATTTGTACTCAAATTCATTTCTTTCACTAACCACATCTTAAACTGACCTTATTCTGTTAGTGAAACTGTCTCAGTCCAATTACAAATCCTTTACTAACAACTACGCTAATAACTTAAAACATTTAAAAAATTATTCATCGGATTTAGTAGAACCTTCAGATTACAAAGAATAATATTGCATTCCTTTTAATTTTTCTCCTAGTTTCTTAATTATTACAATAAAAGGGGATAGTTATTTGAGGCTCTTCTCTGCTATCACACTTTTTTTTTGCAGGTGGAAGTTTTGGAGATTTCCAAATAATTACGTACCTCTAAAAGCAGCTTTCTGAAATGAGTATACACATCTAATGTATTAATTTTAAAACAAATGTTCTTAATGACGCCCCTATCCTTGTTACATCTAAAAGATCAGCTGTATTTCCATATTCTCTTATCTCAAACATTACTATTTCTTTCACTATTTACTTTCAACCATCCCACTTTGGCATCAGACTGCTGTGCAAATATAAGGAATCACTGTATGCTTAAAAAACCAAAGTAAAACAAAGCCAGATTCTTAAGCTTACTTCCTTTTCATTATTATTATTAAGGACTACATTTAGCAGTCATGTTTGGAAGACTGAAATAGGACACCTTTTAAGATAAGATCATTTTTTATGGGGGATAACAGCTGAGACCTAAACGTACGAATTTCCAAAGGCATATCTATCCATACACCATAATGTAAAATTATACATGAAAAACTTACTGACACCATCACCTGCTGCCCTATGTTCAGTTAAGAGCATGTTACTTTCTTTGGTTATAACACTCCTTTTTATGGGTTCTCAACTTTCTACAAAGTTTAACGTTTTCAGAAAGAGACAGTGTGAACTGTAATGGCCCCAGAGCATCCATTACAGCTGTCAGAGATATAAGTACAGTTAAACATTCAGCAAAAGTATTTACAAAATAGGATTAAAGAGACATTAGGATAGTTACTACAGTCTATTTGGTGATTAAGCTACTCTCAAAAATCAAAGTCTTTCAATACTGTGGAGTTGTCTGGTTCATAATGCTAAAATACATTCTTTTTTTAGATTAATATTCTAATAACTATCTTTCTGCCTCTCAAGGCAGAGAGCAGAAACAGTTGGGAAAGATATAGTGCTGCTGGGAGCCTCTTCTGTGTGGTTTCAGGGATGTGGATTGTTTTATTGCCCCTTACTGTCATCACATTCATAATCTAATATTCCAGCCATAAGAAATTAAGACATCTTCATGCAAACACAAGTCACAATTTCAACTAGACCCATTCATAGATAACAGAAAATTAGTTCCATATCACATTTACATTTTCATGTATGACTATGACATTTATACACAGGCATAATGTCAGAAAATTCAACATGAACAAAATCAAATATTATTATCGTTGGCAAGAAATGGTAAATGTGAGCTAGCAGCAGAATTGAAAATACCTCCTCAAGATCTCCTATGAGGGAATACTCTTTGCCAAGAAAAATGTCACAGTCCGGAATACCGTTCAAAACTTTAGTTTAATTATTGTAACAAAAACATTTATTTTAGTTTACTCTGCTTTAACATAGGAGGAAAAAAACACGCATCGGATATTTTATCCTTCTACTGTGCCAGTTAATAAAACAGAAGAGATTAGCATGATATTTGTGTTGTAAATCCATGTCCAGAAATATCTGGAACTACCTAATAAAATAACCACTATAAAAGTGTTTGAATAAGCAGCTTTTGGAACAAGACTACACCTCTGTGTTCAAAACTACCTTCAGAAATCTTTAAATTGCTAAGCAGCACAAGCCAAAGCCTATCTTTTAGTTCAATCACAGAAAAGCCAGAGAGCAAATGTTTGCAACATTTGCTGTGAAGTGTATGTATAGGAAGGAAAATAAGAGACTGTAAGAGCTGATTTTAAACTACCTTTGTTTTCACTCCAAATCTTAACATACGATCACCTCAGGAAGGCATTGTCTTTCTTATGTTTCACAGTGTCTCATACAACTGTGAATTAATCTAGGACTGATGGCTTTAAGAATCATCACAAAACTGTGTGTAATTGCATGTGATAATATAAACAGTTATAGTATGCACAGCCATGAAGATGAGATTAAAATTAAGAAATGCTCAGTAGAGTTTTTACAGTCACAGCTTGAACCAAGTTTTCTCATTTTCAACTTGAAGAGGCAATGCATAATCTGTAATTTATATAAATAAAATCACTGAGTTCAAAATAGTATGTGTTCTGAAAGCTACTTTCCAAAAGCACAGTCTCCCAAGCCTGCACTCAATTAATACTGATCAGTTCCTTGATCAAAGCAGAACCAAGTTTTTTTAAGTACTAGTACCGTTACTGGATAAGGACTATGCTGCATAAGAAATGCAGTGTTGATGCCTTACTGTCGTGTGAAGCGAAACATGCAGCTCAAACAAATGAGCAATAAAAATAATTGTTTAAAGGTTCTGAGTTTTATTCCAAAAATATCTTGCCTCATTTTGACAGTGTGTATCACATAGCTTGGCGGAGTCAAATTTTCCAGTATATAACAGCAAATGCTATGATGTATCTAGAGGATATTCATTCTGAATGCTTGGCCCCAGTGTATACTGCAACATGATCATTGAGTTCATCTATTAAATAGCACACTAAACGATGTAGGCAGCAGATCATTAATTCTTATTAAAACATTGCTATGGTGGACAAGGATTTCTATTTCATAGTCTGACAAAAAATTAACCAATATAAAGTAATATTCAGTTAAGCAACTTCTAAACTTAACTTTTTAAGGGGATATCAATTTTGAAAAATCTTAAACATTTTGAGACATTTACTACAGTACATCAATATACTCTCTACAAATCACTTATATAATGCAAAATAAAATTCAGTTGAAGTGATTAGCGGTATGTCTTTTAATTGTGATATTGTGGATATGAAAGAAACATACTTTAAGTTACTTGGCAGATATATAATAGCTCATGCAGTTGGCATTACCATACAAATTGGTCTGAAAATCTTTTTCATTATCCACTACAGTCCTACACATGAATATTAAAAAAAAAAAATGCAGTAGTTGTTAGAGTAGGTCAGATCCGCGCCTCTTGATCCACTCCAAAAGGGGTCAAATACCCAGTGAGCAGACAAAATTAAAATCAGTAAGAGTGGAAGATCCCAGTGGAGAGGAATTAATTTGACTCCCTTCATAACTTTCATTTGATAGTTCAGAAGCATTTCAGGTCAATCATATTGATAGGGAGTAACTGAGTGAAAAGAAGCTAATGATGATCCAGAGCTAATTAGCATAACTATTTTCACTCCACGTTATATACACAGAATCTGACTTTTTTGATCAATGATGGAAATTGGCAGATGACAAAAGGATGTCCACAACAGTTCGGCAGTTTTTAGTGACATCTATGATGAAAACCAAAAATAAATATAAAAATGTATAGTAACTTAATAAACAAGATTTAAAAGGGAAAAACAAAGCAAAACTAGAACAATATGGCTATTGACAAATAACATTATATTAGCTGTTACTTCTTTTTACGGAAGCCTATCCTACTTCATTTCTCTTCTCATTTTTCACATCAGCAAAGTTTTCTGTAGATCTGTGCATTTCTGTCTCTCAAGGACACAGAGGCTCAAAGATAATAAGAGTCACTGAATTTGAGAAAAATTTTAAATAAGAATCAAAAATGAGGTTACCTAGCTAAATGAATACAGTATCTGATATACTAGCACCTACAAAAAATAATCCAAGTCTTTTAAATTATTAATTCTTCACAAATGGGCCACAATTCAATCATTAAATGGCTGTAGGTCAGTATGCTACTGAAGTTATTGTGATATACTTCTTTTTCAACATTTCTTACTGCGTAAGAAATTCTGTTCTTTTCCATCTCAAACCTGCATTTGCTCAAATATGGATACTTACACACAAGAAATTCAACTTGCAAACACATCCACTCATAGCCAAGAAAGATCTATACATGTGCATGTTAAGATTCAAGCACACAATTGATTTATTTCAAACAAAACATCTTTTGATGTATGTTTTAATGAGGCTTATTTCTAGCCTGTTCACCTTGTCAACCAGTCTGAATAATACAAGAGATGTTTATACATTACCGTGTAATTAAACAACAGTCATGAATGATGCTGTCCTCCACAAATATGCCACTCTCTTCATCTGTTTCAATAAGTCGACCAGCATGGTACCAATGTACTTGGGTAGTTTTGTCAACGTAGGTTGCAGTACACTGAAAGGGCAAGCGGTCTCCATGAAAAACCACTTGTCTTTGGGAGGGGATCAGCTCAAAAAGAGGAAGCTCCAGAGGTCCAGCTGCAGAGAAAGCCAATAAATATAAAGAGAAAAAAACTCTCAAAATTATTTTTTCCTCTTATGAATAAAGTGGACTAATTATGTACAATTCTAGCTTTCTAGATCTCATTATTAAAATACTAATATATGCCCACATACTATCAACTTAACTCTGATGATGATGTCAATCTTAGGAATCAGATCATTCATTAACATGAGACCAATGATTACAGGATTACTAGATTGTCTACAGAAAATGTGTGTCACAGAACAGTTCACAGAACGGTTGAGATTGGAAAGGATATCCTCCAGTCTCACCTTCTGCTCAAAGCAAAATCTTTACTGCAGATCTATACAGACAAAAATCAGTCTTCTGATTACAGAAAAAGATACGCCTATCAATTCAGGCACAATTAACATTTACATGACACTTCACTATCAGAGGATGAAATTGCCACTGAAAAATTCAGCCACTCTAGAGAGCCTAAACTATCTCATGTGCCTGGGATTTGGATACTGATAAGGCTAATGACAGATGGTAAACTTCGCTCTCAAGTTCAACCATCATTATCTCTTATTTCATTGTCCCTTCTTCCTTCTGCCTTTTCTGCAAGTCATCTTCATTCTCTAGATGTTTACTCAAGATTAAATATTTATCTAAATCTCTCTTTTACTATTTGATAGTGTAGTACATTTCATCACCCTTTTTTCCTGAACTTTCTCTCTCCTGTCTTTCCCCCAGAAATACTCTCAGAATATTGCATATTCTTATTCTAATCAGAGTCTTATGAAAAACAACTGCTATCATCACGTATCCAAATTTGTAAGGTCAATTAAAAAAATAAAGAGCATTGTAAGTTTGGAAGGCATATGCCTATCCCATTTTTGGGACTACTGGCAGTCTATTAATTTCACAGCCTTAGCAGGAATTGAAGGCTACATCCCTTAATAATGAATCTCTAAATGGTATTTCTTTCTTTCATTTTTTATTACTAGATTCTGAAAGAATCTATTTCTGTAAAATATTTTATATGCTTTGTTCGATTAATATGATTTCTTTAAATTGACAGCAGATCATTGAAAAGGAGCATTGTAGGAAAGGTATTGAAACAGACAGTCCACATCTAAAGAAAGAATGGGAGATCATGTTTTATAGGATAATAAGGAATAAAGGAAAACCATATCTTCTCTTTTTCTGATATAGATTCCTTAAGTAGGAAAATTATCCCCTCTGATACTCTGTTATCATCATGTAAAAATTCTAGTGGCAATAAAAATGCTAAGGACTCACACACGTGATTGTGGAAGACGCTACCATGGAGAACCTGCATGATAATTCCTAAAATCTAACCTTTTCACTTCAGCCTACAATACCAAAAGAATTGAATGAGCCTGGGTGACTTTTTAACTGTATTACTGCAATCTCATCTTAGACACAATACCTGTTCTGCATCGTGGAAACCCCTCTAACTTGATGGGAAAAGTGAATTTTTAAGTTATGCCTTCTTCCCCCTTATTTTTCTTCTGCTTTCATTTAAAGATGTCTCATCATTAATATCTATCCAGCCTACAGGGCTGTCAGTTGAAAGGTCACCCTTCCCCATTTCCACCAGCAGTGACTATCTCAACCATCTATTTTTCTGACAAATACTTTAACCTTTTTTTTCCATTTCACTGCTTACAATCTTATCTTCCTGCTTAAAATCCTCTGTTTCCTGTAACATATATACAGATGTACTTAACCAGAACGCAAGCCGTAATCACTGGTTCTAGCATTGCTAAAAATTGTAGAGAACTGATAGTGTTTGTTCCTCCTTTACTCAGCATCCCACTCTAACACACTTCTTTATATCATTCAGATATTGTCTTTGGAACAGTTAAATCATGAGATGTTGCATTTATAAATATAGCTTTGGGCTCTCAATACTTTGAGGGCATTTAAATGTTAAATAGCATGTTCATCACCTACTTTGAATAAACAGTGAGAGGGATCATTTCACTTTTTTTATAGAGCAGGAATGCTGGCCAGCATAATACGCAGGATTTGTGCATGAGTGAATTCGTGATATTGCTGCCTGGCAGCAGCACACAGAGGATTAAGGGACTGACTGCTATCTACTAAAATGCTGTAAGCCTGCTGTGACTATAAAGGGCATGCTTCAGATATCACTCCTTATTTGCGCATACATCTTCTGCTTGTGCCTGCATGGATACATTAATACAATTTCCTTGAGACATACTTAATATTTTTATACAATGTTGGACTTCTAACAAAAAGAAGAGAAAATAAACCAGATTTCTACTCCATTCATAAGAGGCTTGGTGATTTACATTAGACATTTTTACTTGAAGACTGAGACTACCCCTGTCTCCAAAACACTACAATCTTTATTATGAAGTCAAGTATAGAATATAAGCAACAGTTATTGTCTGCAGTCATAAATTAACTGAAAGATCTGTTTATCCTGGTTATATTCAAATATCCCAAACCAAAGAACATGAAAACAGAGTCCAGAAAATTAAACACACTGTCATAACTACAACAGCAGTATACAGAACTCACAGGAATCAAATACTTTTCATTAATACACCTCTCATTTTTAACTTGATATTGTATTATGTCAAACGTAAGTTTTTTTCTCAAGCAGTGAGTGACACATTGTGTTATGAGGCTACAAAATAGTAAGAGTGCAAACTATCCTACCAGTCTATCTTAAGTCAAACTACATAAGTTGCCTGATGTAGATAACACTAGCTACAAGTTTATCTCTGCCATTATAGCTGGTTATCACTTCTCTTGCTCAGCCCTGGGAGTCAGACCAAACTCAGAAATGGAGTTTGAATGAACTGTTCTATGCAGATTTTCAAAATTAACAGAAGCAAATGAAACTTTTCTTTTTTCATTGCAGCGTATCAAAACAAAGAAAATTATTAACATCAATGACATCAGTGATCTACTCACCTGCTCTTTCCTTACAAATCATACAAGTACCAACAAAGATGCAAAGTGAAGATAACATGCTTCGGCTAATCATTAGGATAGAATATCTTTCTGACCACCTGAATCCTTTCAGAATATACATACTTAGTTTGCACAAATTGACAAATAATGCTGAAAGCTCACTTTCAAAGTAAAACTCGTACAATTTCTATAGATGGAAGGTGCATTTGAATACTTCTACAAAACATCTGCATGTCTATCAAAAAATGATTGCTAAAGTTAATCTTCAGTTATTCTAAAGGGGTAATCATCACTTAAATAACTGAGGCTGATTCTGCAACTATTACTCATGCAAAAGTTCCAGTTGACTTCAGAGACAGCTCACAGAGACGAGGATTAATTGCTCAAATACGAGTTTCAGGATTAGGGCCAATACCCTTTATCCTGAATGGCTATAAAATGATTGCATAGTTTCATCAGCACCTGTTGGAAATGCATACTTATTTTAAATCCATAATTCTACAAGCCTTTAAATTCATCATTACAATAAAAGTATTTACGAATGCTGTACATAAATTCTCAGGCTTCAAATGAGGATAAAGAAGTAAGAAAGGCAGAGATTCTGAAAGTATTTGGAATGATTTTGGCATTGATTTGACATATATTTGAAATATAACAGCTTCAGCAACAGAAATTTTCTTTGATTAGGACATTAATGCTGACTAAATATCTGTAAACTCTGAGGCTATTATGTATATATAAATACAGATACAACTGTCTCATAAGATTTAAAATAATTTGCAGTTTTCTATTGTTGTTTTTTGGAGGGAAAGGATTAATTTACAAAGTTTTATTTATTTAATTAATTTTTCCAAGATTCTCCTTCCAAGATGATCCACTCTGCTGCCCTCAAGTCTGAAGTCAGCACCATCAGCAAATGAGAGGTGTGAATCTCCTATGGGCATTTAGACCAACGGCTGAAGTGTTTTACAGTCTTCACCTGTCTTGTCTCTCCAGTCAGCACTGAACCGTGATTGCAGCAGAGCACCACAGGAATCACTGATTGCAGCGTGAATCTAAAGGTCTAACCCATCATTACAGTAATTACACCTTTTTCTTTCTCTCTCATTCCTCAGCAGAAAAGGTTTTTGTTGACTGAAGGCCCTATTCTTTATGCTATCACGTCTTGCATTTCAGATTAGCTCTAGACTAGAACACTGAAGGCATATGGAAGAGGAATCAGGTTGCACAGATACCACTGAATCTGAATATTACCTAAGAATACTTCTCATAGAGACTACATCTGTGCACATTTTTACGCATTCGTTGTCCAAATATATACAGAAAGTTGAAAAAGAAAATAGAAATTATTTTAATAACCATTAGCTAAAACAGAGGGGTAACAAGCTACACCAAAGCTCTAAGGATATGTTCCAATGTGTATTCCTTTAGTAACTTTAAAAAACAATTTATGATGCACATACTTAAAATACTTTATGCTTTTTTCCTTTCAATTCACATTTTGAGATTTTAGTAATAGTTTGATTTTCCTTATAATTTTGTCCTTCTCTGTTCATTGCTTGAAAATATGGAAAGTGAGGGAATCACTGCTAACACAGGATATATATGGAAGACCAATGTTTCTACAAATACAATGGAGATGTACAATGCATCTCTAATCTGTACTTTGCTTACATTATATGATCACATTTGAATATGCACCTATAATGAATGGAAACCATTTCCTGTTTTAATGATCAAAATTATGGAAACTCAAAAGCTAACAATAGGACTACATCAAAACTACAGAAAATTGGCTCGTCATTAACCCGAGTGACCAACACAAGATAGTGGAGACATGAGCACAGAAAATGAAACCACGTCCCACCTCAAGGTATGTTGCATTTTTTCCTGTATATAGAATAGCCTGCAAAGCTAAACAGCCCCTAAGAGCAACATCCTGGTTATCACACTAAAGCATTCAGACAAGTACAGTTTTCTGCTATACATTTTGTGGCCTTCATTAACTGGCTTTGTCCATACTGGCAGCATTTACATGCTAAGAAGTAGCAAATTCCACAGTCTCTCCAGGCTGCCTCCGCATCTATGCAGTATCACGATTCACATATGCCAGGATATACCATTGACTTCTGTCTCTCAGTAGGAAATCAGTTTGCTACAGTGCACTGCAAGCATTTGGAACGAGAGAAAAGAAAACAAAAAAAAAGGTTGGCATTTTGTTTCTTGTTAATCACTTGATTTGTTGTACTGCCAATGGGCTTTTTATTTGAATTGAGCACGCCTACAGAGTGCAGCACATCCTGCTGACAGAAGTGAGAGTTAGAGCTCTAATATTTGTATACAATCTCAGTGGGGAAGAAATGTGCATGGAAAGCACAGTGGGGAGAAGCTGGAAGTGAGGACAAAATGAAAGAACAGGTCCAATAAAAAGGACAGATGAAAATTAAGAAAAACAAACTGATAAACATTATTTAAAAATCTGAATTGCTGATGAAGCGAATTACATCTGTTGATATTTATTGAACAGAACTGAAAAAAAAAAAACCCAAAGCAACAGAATTATCTTAATTGCTCTGAAGGCCAGTTCTGCCAAAAAGGAGAGGTGCCAGTACACAAATGCCAATTCCATATTGCAGAATTTGGTGCAGAATGCCACAGACCATCCCATATGCCAAGAAAGTCAAGAATGAATAAATAACTGGAGTCAAGCTTCGGTTTTAATAAAAGCTTTGCCTGGTTTCAGTTGTAACTTAATATGAAGAAAATACAGATGGCAAGATGTATTAAACACAACTAAATGAGGTAAGTCTTCTGGGATTGGGACAAGGCTTTGATCCATATTGATGTATCACTCACCACAGAAAACAAGTAGAGCTCCCATTTATACAATAGCTTCTTATTCCCACCAACTTCATAAAGCTGGCTGGGCAAGGCACATTCCACACCATTCTATTGGTCCCTTCCAACTACATATATACATGTTTTCCAGGTGGGAATCATAGAATCACAGAATGGCTTAGTTTGGAATGGGAACTTCAAGATCACTGAGCTCCAAAATCCCTGACATGGGCAAGGTTGCAACCACTACATAAAGGAGATGCTTTTTTTGCAGCATCTCAGAATTAAATCTTATCTTTTAGTTTAGCTTGAAATGCTAAGTGCTACACTGAAATGCTAAAATATAATTGGAAAAAAAACCCAACAGCTACTAACCTAAGAAGAAGACTTCCCGCAAGAATACTGTTTTATTTTCAGTTACATGTTTTATATTACAGTTTATTCCTATGAAATTCAATTAATTCATCAATGAGAAAAAGAGAGAAAAAGAGAGAGAAAGAGTCTATGTCTTTTGAGCAGGCATAGCAGTCGGTGGACTGAGGCACTGTTATGAACACAGATGCTGCTGCCGGAACCTGAACAGACGCAGCAGTCCCAGGATTCGTCCTGAGTTTGCTACAGTAAGTCCAGGCTGTCACAGCTCACTGCTGCTGGTCCTTCAGTTATCTGGGTTAGCTCACTTTATAAATATACCCCGTATCGACAGAACAGAAGATTAAAGTCATGCCAAGAAGTGCTACACTCATAGCTTTGGATGACAGCCTCACGGAGAAGTACTTGGATTTCAAAACTTCTCAGACTTACTCAATTAAAAGAAGTTATACCTGCATAAAACCTAAGGAAGGTTGATCTGGAAAATGTGTGATTCAAATTCAGTGCTTAGCATGACTTTGCAAGTCATGAAGGTTTCAGCCAGCACTCAGCAGGTGGGTGACAAGTCCAGCCATGTAACCCATCCGTCTCTACACAACTTTACCTCATATTCATAAGCCCTTGTGAAAATAAATTATCAGTTTGGCACTAGGTCTAGGGACTGATGTGTGTTGTATCCATTACAAGCATTTCAAATTAGAGAGCAGTGGAAAAACACTCTTACTTGCTGATGATAGCAGTGATTTACTTCATAGGTAGAAATACAGAGGTAGCAGGTTTCACTTAATAGCATATAATAAAAGTGCCAAATGTAACATTAATTTGTAAAATGGAAACAGCTACTTGAAAAATTTCCACAAGGAAATCCAAGATTGCAGTCCAATTAATCAACTAATCAAAAATATTATCTGTGTGTATGCAAAATGAAGCCCATGTCTTGCGTTGGCATATCTAGCAGAAATTTACAAGAATAGCAGAGTTTTTTTCATCATTAATATCTTCCTTGTCAAATACACCTGCTGCCACTTTTCAGTTCCTTATTTTTAATTCATCCCAGAAGCTTTCTACTTTGCATGATGGGGAGAAGTTGAAGCATTTGAATGTCTGCCACAACCTAAAACTTGAAGACTGTGACATATTGGCAACTATGGTATTGAAAGATTCATCAACACAAATTCCTCCACTGGCAAGAGTCAGAAGCCATTGCTAGAAAGCTAATTTTGATTACTCGAATTGTCCTCATGGCAAGCAAGCTGGCAGCTATATACATTCACTGCACCTTGCAGTTAGTAAAAATGGCTGAGTGGGGGCAGCGATAACGCACTTAGCTCTACAAAATACATTGATTACCTTCATCTGTCCGGGAATTGCAGCAGTAGCACTCATCTTTTCAAACCTTAAGCACCACTCACCACTTTCTCTCTATTTTCTTATCATTACTTACACCAAGGAAGCAGCATAAGTGTCCCAAGAGCTGCAGTGATTGTCCCTAATTGTACACAGTCCATCAGTCAGCATGAGTACCCCTATATCTTCCCAGACTGCTGGACAACAATGATAGGTAAAAATCGCACAAGATGCAGAACAAGCAACAGTTGTACTGATGTAAGAACTTGCCACAGTCATTGTATGAAGGTTTTCATTTCTGAACTCCTCCCAGCACAGATGACAGTGCCAGTAATCGCAGCTCCCAGTCAGCATCTTTATACATTTTAGAGAAGTAACATATATGGAAAGTGCTATAAAAATGTGAAATATCACCAGAATACATTCTTCTTAATTATAACAGAGGATGTAAGGATGGCTACTTTATATGGAACTTTTCTATGAAAAGAAATAAGATTAATTAAAACAAACTGTAATCAGTGCTGTTAAGTGGACAATGTTAACACAGATTTGACAGAGATTTGTATCTTTTTATCTAGAAATTACTATGGTAGAATTAAACCCTATATTTTCACCTATATGTTGCCTTATTAAGATTCAGTAACATATATTCTACTCCAAGGCCAGTTGTCTTACCATTAGTTTGTTCAAGAGAAACTATGTTTTGGAGATGGCCAGTCAAGTCTCTGGGGGTGTGAGTTTATAAGACTGAAAAAGGTTTATTTCACTAATATTCTCCTCAAGGCCTTTTAGTTACATTTTCTATTCAGTATTTTGCTTGCTTTTTGGAACAAGCCAGCAAAGAAAATGTAGACAATCAGATACAACTTTACATCAATAAACACTGATATAATTTAAGAGTAAGCTAGGGAAAGAAACAAATTACATACATTTCCAGCATCTATATCAGCAGGATTTCTGTGGTGAAGGATTCTACTGAACTACATTTTCATGTGTGAGTAGAGATGCAAAAAAATAATGCAGTAGTAAAATCTCATCCTTTAAATTTGTTAATTACTGTTGTAATGCTTCTATTATTTATATTTTGTATTTTTAAATATTATTCATCTTGTACACCCATCTTTGCAGCAGTGTTCTAAATTATCACCAAATTAGGTAATAATGACTAATATTAAATTTAAAGTACTCTATTTTTCTCCCCCAGTTTGAGAATGATCACATTTAGACGAGAAATCTACAGTTTGGAGCCAAAAGGTTAGAGCTTTATTGGTTTCATACTATCTAATGGTTACCCACTGAAAACTTTGATACATAAAATGGTTCACTTACCTCAGACAGAACATTAATCTACCACATCAGCCTTTGAAAGATTCAAAATTTATGATAATGTTATTTGATTTATAGACAGATTATTACTATCCATATTTTCTTATTAAAGAAAATCCTAACACTGCAAAATAGAATTGTAAGAGGATTTAACTATAATTGTAGCATTATCTATATCTTGCAAAACCTAATCCTGTGAAAGGTTAATAATGCGCGTATTCCTATTTAAATATCATTAAACCTGTTCGTATGATTAGGCGCTCTCTGCAGAATTGGAGCTGAGGTCTTGATCCTGCATACTCTTTGCATGAATGCAGCAGGCTATCTGTAGGCTGTCAAGAAACTGCAGAATTGGGTTCTAAATCTCAATAATTAATCCATCATTCTTTGTACTTGAGATTTCTAGTTTAGTCAGTTACTATATACTGAATAAAATCCACAGTTCAATATTTACATTGTGTTAATGTAATAAGAACGGCATGTAAATGAAGAAAGGAATGGTTGAAACAATAATCTCAGGCCTATCCCTAAGTTTAAGTAAATAACAAATGATGCCAAAAAGATGTTTTGCGTACATTGAGAGGAACTAATGAAGAAACATACCTTGTTAACACTCAGCCAGTATTTGGTTATTCAATATAATCCATGTGGGAAAGAAGACTTCTAAAAACAATCTACATACAGATACATATGATTAGGTTAAGACTCCTGTGGCAATATAGATAATATATTTTTGCCACCATCTGAAAAAGTAATTTCAAATCTCATTTTTCTCTCAGCATCCCTGGCACAAAATATTTGGCTGTTCCTAAAAGCTGATGCATAATGAGGCTTAAATGCATTCCTCTTGATTTCAGGCTTAAATTCAAATGCTGAAAAAGTACCCATTCAAAAATAAAATTTCTCAATTTCTATTTTTGACATTTTAAAAGCACATGTCTCTTTCAAAATTCTTCCCACTACGTGGAGGAAGCAGACTTTGTTAGGGATGAAGGGAAAATGATGTGCAAGCACATCAGGTAAAATTCAAAGGACGTTTCAACATTCATAGCCTATGAAACATTGGTATTCAACTGTTTCTCACCACTGCTGAGAAAGCAGTTAAAGCCACACTGTACTTTAACAAAAAAAAAGTGCTTTATACATTATGAATCTAAAGGAAAATGTTCCTTTCTTATTTTTTCCCCCCAATGGCATTGCTGTAATTGATCTAAAAGGTCTTGAATCTTCTGACTTCTTGTGGCATTTTAGGCAAGAAAAAAAAAAAAAAAAAAAAAAAAAAGAGAGAGAGACTTATGAAAATATACTAGGTAGCTGTATATGGCCCAAGAGAAATATGCCTTAATGTTTTGGTGATATTCAAGTGTGAGAAATACAGACGAGATGTAAGAAATTTCATTGTAAGAAGTTAAGAGTTAAAATGGTCAAGAAATTTCTAAGAGCACATGTTGGAAGAGTATTTAAAGAACATAAATGTGCATTTTTTTCCCCCACTTTCTTCCAGTTTCAAAGTGAACAGGTACAGGGCATCCAAGCAGACAGTACTTATATTTTAACCTGACTCTGCTTCTTCAGAGGATGAATTCTCAGTGAAGCGAGGAAAGCTACAAAACATAAGATGCTGTTTAAGTACAAACAATGCCCTAACAACTGTATCCTCCCCCAACTCAATATACTCGACATCTTATTTATCTTTCCCATGAAACACTTCTTGAATTGAGAAATAGAACACAAGCAAAATGATTGTATCCCTTTGAGTTGTATCCCTCCCTTAGAAGTATCCCTCATAATTAGGGAGTCTACTATGCCAAAAAAAAGAAAGGACATTTCAATCACATTTTATGACTCACAATAACTGAGATAACATTTTAAGCTAAGGTACTTTACAGACTTCAGAGACTGAGTAGTAATTCAAACTCCTGGAAATTCACAACTTGCAGCTATCTTCCACTCTGTCTCACCTCTATTCTCAGTACTATGGATTTTTATTCTTTTCTTTGTTAACACTTTTCTCAGTAGACAGTGCCCTTAGGCATGCTAGAATCTGAATCATAAAGATCTCATATAGATAAAACAATTCTGAATTTGGAGTACTCATTCCCTGTTAATCATAGTGAAAGTCCTACCTGAGTATCAAAGATTAAAGTTTAGTGTATAGAGTTATGATTCTATTCCCTGCAACCAAAGGGCACTCTACTATAGGTAGAATACACACTTTTTCATAATGATACTTTCAAAGCAGCACACTGTAGCAATCCCTCTAAGTTGGGTGAAATACTCTACATTTGAATTTCATGAACATGGAGCACTCAGAGAACTATCAGAATTCAAAAACAGTTATTGGATACTCATAGCATCTCAAAAAAAGGCTACTGAACCCAGGGATGCCAACCTATCCCTGGGAAGGTAGACAAGAATTAAGACAGATGCTGTCTCATCCATGTTAATAAAAGAAAGGAAAATGACTCAGTTGCAACGCTAGCCCTTACTCTGTGCTTTACATGTACTGTTTCCGTCATATTTTACCTTGAGAGTGTATCTAAAAATGAACGCATGTAACATTTGAGATTATATTTGTTTCCTTTTTCAATGATGCATGCAGTATAGGCTAATAAATCATGCTGTATCTTAGATCTTCTTTTAAGTTTTGTCCTACAATCTATTGCTGAAGCAATTCAATAAAATTTGTTTGCCTGAAAATGCTGTGATGTAGTGATGTGGATGTATATGTATCAAACCATCTAGTCAAGTAGAGCAATGTGACTTTTGAAAAAATCTAGACAACTCTACACTTAACCTTCCTAAGAACTAACAAGATACTGCATTTAGTCAATAATATCCTGGGCTGCATCGAAAGAATACCTAGCAGATCAAGGGAGGTAATTCTCTCCAGTACCAAGAGGCGGCCTACAGGAATGATGGGAAGAAACTTGATCAGAGAATGTAGAAATAGGTAATGGTTTTAAACTAAAAGAGGAGAGATTTATGTTAGATATTAGGTAGAAATTCTTTACTGTAAGGGTGGTGAGGCACTGGAACAAGTTGGCCAAATATGCCCCATCTCTGAAGTGTTTAGGGCCAAGTCAGATGGACCTTTGGGCAACCTGGTCTAGTGAGAGGTGTTCCTGCTCATGGTAGGGTTGTTGCAACTAGATTGTCTTTAAGGTTCTTCTTAACCCAAACCATTCTATAAATCTATGATCTAGTTCTTTTAACTTATCTGCTTTGTAAATAGTCAAGACAACAATATGATGACAAAGATTAGGATAAACCTGAAAAGCTACTGATATTAAGAAAAGAACTGAATACGTGCACTTTATTTTTCACTTGGTGCACAGAAAATGTAAAACAATATGTTATTGTACCGAAATGCATTCAGTATATTTCTTAAATATATATATATTACTTTTTAAGCAATTTTTTAGTTAAAAGTGATAGAATGAGCCCAATCGTAGAAAAAACCTACAAGTAAAAAGCAGTACATTAATTTGTAGAAGACCTACATGAGAAGCAGTTATCCGTTCCAGAAGAACTGGTATTTTGTCAACTATTTTCTAAACTTTAAACAAAATCTAACATAGAGAGACAGGAAGTCAGCACTTTTCCAAACATCAATGTTCTGCATTACACTGACAGTTGTAATTTGCAGAACAAACGAACTTTTACTACTTGAAACTGTTAGCTCAATAGTATCAATGTAACTCTGAGACAGAAAATAAAGTCTAGTATTTCACTCATCTGTGTAAATAGTTAAACTCCCTTTAAGAGTTATCTTTTGTAATCCCATTAAGACAGAAACTCATACAGGTCTTCACTGAGTGAAAAACATGGCCTACGAAATCAAACTCTGATGATGATGAGCACAAGAAAAAAAAATCACAGAATACTCTCAGATCTCAGGTGGAATTTAGAGCACTGCATTCAGGTATTCATGAAAATGTAATTCTCCTCCTGTAAATTGGGTAAGTTTTATTTGGAGTCATGGAGAAACAGTAACAAGGCACTACATGAAGCCAATTTCATAATCATTTTTAGAACGATATTCTGTCCATACTGTTATGAACTCACTGTAGTCCCTCATGTTTAAGTTCAAGACTTAAAAACTATCTTCTATCATCAAACAATTTTTTAGCTTTATTTCCAACCCTGTCAAAAATTGCTTTATGGCATATTTCTGAGAGTTTGAGATTTTTGTTAAAGAAGATTTAAGTAATTCTTACATGCTGTTAATGAAATATGGAAGAAGATTCTTGTGAATTCCAAACTGTGCCATTACTTAGATTAACTTTTATAAAAATCCCAAAAGCACTTTTCTAACTGCTGAATGGGTGTCCTCTTTGGCTACCCTCAGTTATCAGATGTATGAGAAGGATTTGCCAGGAAGAAATTTGAAAGATGATTTTATCTCTCATAAAAATGCAAAATAGATGTAAAAAGCTCATGGCAAACTATCCCCTGTAGCTATTAAGAAATTCTTACTGTCTAGTTGTTCCTTCATTCCCTGTCACATATTTTGACTTTTTGGTTCATTCTCCCCTGTGAAGATTTTTGCCTTTTCCCTTCTAATTTTTTTTTCCCTTTCAATTTTTTTTTTCTCATCTTGTGACAATACCTCGTGAGCTCTTCTAGCATATAGAACAAAGATCAGTAAATCTAAGTATAAACTTTTGGCAGTATGGAAGATGTTCATGGGTACGTTTTAATCTATAAACCAATTCTTAATGTATTCTTTAAGATATGCTTCATCCGATTACCTGTATGCATATTTCAACACATATTACTCAGTAAACATTCCCAATAGTTGTTATTATTTTAGTCCCAGAGAGGCTTCTATCACGCCTAAGTTCAAATTAATCTACTGACTACGAAATTGTTTACTGTTGCGGGCACCATGAGCTGCTCAACAGACATTATGAGCACCATGAAGCACCTGGCAGGCACTACTGAGCTGGTAGAACACTCGGCACATATAAGCAACAGGAAGCTCTCTGCGGATATTAAAAGTGGTGTCAAGTTATTGGCAGTCATTACAAATCCTGTCAAGTGTTCTGGACATAATAAATAGCAGTAAGAGCTAGATGAGTATTATAAATTCTGTATCAGAGGTGTGCTAGGGAGTCCTATAGGAATTAAAGTATGACATTCTGAGAAACTGCTGTTTCATTTCATCTGTAAAATTTGCAGGCTCATATTCATTGGCAACCTGGAAATACCAATTAGCAGCCCTTAATTGGTTTTTCTGATCATTCCAGTGTTTTCAGGAGCAGCACTTTTCCTGCTGGGAAATGGATCTCTATGAAGATGCCCATGCTGGGTCTCTATAAAGTGGTAGCTTTATATTTGGGAGGAATTGCAGACTTTCAAATGATCACTAATGCAGGCTACTGGAAACTTCTCACCCTTTCACTCACAAGAGCACATTCCTTATTTCTTTCTAGCTGGGTATCTGAGCTTCCTTAACAATTCAGCTACTGAATGAACTATGGTTCACAGCTTTTTACATCTCTCACAACTTGTAAACATTTCCAGTTGAACCTGATCTCCATTCTGCTAAAAAAGTGTTAGTAACACACATCATTCCTTTGGTGGTTATGGGAATAAAAGTGTGAATTTTCTTTCATTTCCACGAGGCATTAGCGAAGTCACCACCCCAGCAACTTTCTGTCATTCAAGAAAGTCAAAGATCCAAAGATTCTGTGATTATTGAAGTATGTGACAAATAATATTTCTGATTATGGAACCCACCAGCACAGTCACAGGCAGGGATATTTTCTGTGCAGTGAAACTTTTAAATTCATTATGTTTCTCTGTCCTATGCTATACAATGTTCAGCCAGAGATGAATTTTCTTCACCTTTCTGTATTTTTTGTTTTCTTCCTCACACTGTATCCATCATGTTTGCTACAGTGGAAAATCTCAGAAAGCAATTCACTTATAGATCTGTATTTAAAGAATTTGCCTAACACTCATTCACTCTAAAAAACCTATTCATCCACAGAAAGTGGTACTGAAGTGTATAGAACAGGTTTACAAAAAGAAAAATAGAAGAACAAAATCTGACATTTGTGTCAGAGATACAACTGAAAAGCAACATTCTCTAAATCCCTCGAGGAAACCTCAGTTTCATGCAATATGCAATGTAAGGCTACCATTATGTATTAATGTCTCAAGTCACGAACATATGTTACATAATATATAGACAGGACAGCGGTGTTCTCTCAATATACATACAACTTCAGATTAAATAAGCAAATTGTATTTCCACTCTATTTTAATCTTAGTTGTATTTTCTGTGCATTATACCTAAATTTCTTGTTGCTATAAGAAAGCCAGAGTTATTAATACTTTTTTTGGGCGATACTACTACTTTTTTTAAAACATTTTTCTCTCAAATCCACTCCAATAGGTGATGTTAAATGCCAGTACAACTCACCACATATCAATTGGTTTTCCTTCAGGTTACGAAACGACAGTCCTTGTAAAGCACTGGGGTAAGCACAAACCGTTTCCTCCGCAATTCGGACCGAAGCATTTCTAGCCCATTGTAAGACCCATTTCAGATTACAGTCACAAATTAGTGAATCGGTGTTGAAATGCCTAGAAAAGCAAAGAAGAACACAGTTAGTGTGCATGCAATTCTCATAAACAAACTTTATTCAATGTCTTTTAAATGCAGATTATTAAATTCTAAAGACAATCCTACATAGATGCGTAAGTAATTATACAGATACCCTGAGACAAATAATGCACACTGTCCCACTCCTAATGTCTTTCAAAACATTATGCCAAAATTTTTTATTTGGGAACAGTATTTCTGACTACTGACTTATATGTGAGTAGGTCGTACTATAAAAAGCCACACTGCAACATACATTTACTTACTAAACCTCTTTTAAGTAGAAAATTAATTATGGAAACACCCAACATACACTTTTAAATCTCAGAGAGGTGTATTTAATATAAATAGCCAAGAATTATCATTATAGTTCCAGACAAAGTTTTTAACATGAGTGCTTTTGTGTATTCAGTTATCAAACAATGTAAAGCATACAAACATGGAAAGATGTAAAATCATAAAGTAGAATAGAATCAATATGGATGCCATTCAGGATTGCCAGTGTGGGTTTGTCAGGAACTGTGTCAAGTTCTCAGCACAGACACTGGTAACAAAATACTGTATATTTTATGTTTCTAATGCATCAACAGAAATAATTTGGTTTGAATTCAGCTATGCTATGTTCATTGCAATGTTTTTCTTGACTCTTTCAGAAGAGAAGGAATCATACTTACAGTGCTTTCAGAGCTAGCAGCTCAGAGAAGAGTCCATTCATGAGACTTGAAAAAATATTCCCTGACAAATTTCTAGAAAAAAAAGTAGATTATTGATATAGCAAATACATGAAAACAAAATTGGTACAGAGCATAGTTTTTTTCCAAATGCTAATTAAAAAAAAACTATCATTTCCTGACCACAACAAAGACATACTTAAATTTGTATATTGCCTTTTTGTAAATGACAACAATATTCAAAGCAAACCATGCACTTTTACTTATTTTATTGTCACAGCAGGTACACATACAATTCATTCCATCTAAGAAACAGGAGGATCTGTACATATTTAACAGAAGTAATATATTCTAGAATTTCAGTGTAAATACTCACACAGTGATTTGTCACCAAGACCTATATGACCTACATGAAACCAATACGTTTTCATTTTACTGTTTATGTAGTGTGCTACTTCAAGGTAAACAAATAAAAGCATCAGTTTAATAATGCTTAGATGAATTCAAGCATTTTATTTAAATAGCAGTGAGTTTTCAAAGTAAACATTTTTATTACAGAAGATTTTAAATAAATGGATCTTCCTATCCTTACATTCTTAAGGCCATTTCCATTTAAACTACAGTTTTATTATATTTTTGGTCTTGATGTCTGAATGGATTAAACTGAATACTTGCATACAGATGAAATTTAATATTTCCTCATTCAATATTACTGCTGAATCAGCATCTTAGGAGTACAAAAGGTAAATGCTTAATATCAAATAATGCTGTCTTTTTAAATACCTGTAAAATAAAATTAAAATAAGTTGTAGAGCTTTCTGGAAACAATTAATCTTATTTTTGTATTCTTGGCAATTCTTGGAACAAAAGTAATTTTTCAGCAATAAAACAAAAGCTTTGAACAATTCAAAATTTCATGGTAGCTTCAAGCAAAACTCTACTAATAGAGAAAAATAACTGGCTCAGCAAAGTTAAGTGAAATTATTTCTCATTATACTGAGTGACAGTAAGATATGTTGATATAATTGAGGTCATTGCAAGCATTTTATTTAACAGTGCACCCTTAATACAATCGAAGCACTAAGCTCTTGGAAATGAAAGGGCTTTCAAATTTGCCTTGAAGTGTAGGTATATATAAGGTAGCCTCTTTACTTAAAATTAAATGGACCTACTCATGGTTATTGGACATAAGCCCTGGCTAAGCATATGCTGAAGCAGTTCAATGAACCGGGACCTTAAAAGGACTGAATGAGAAAGTGATAACCCTGACATTTACACTGCAGTAAGACCAAAAGTAGCCTCACCAGTAGGAAAGCAGATACAGTAGTGCCTTGTTACTGACAGGACTATCAGGCTGAACTGAAAGACAGCAAAAGTAATCTGCCTAGCCATGTATGGATGGCAGCAGAAACACAGAGGTTTCTTTCCTATTCCTTACCCTACTGCAGTATGGTAGCATTTCCAATCTGATGCAAATCCCATTTTTCTCTTAAATAGCTGGCCAGACTTCATGCAGTAAAAAAAAAAAGAACTTCAACACTGAAGTTTGGTAATTCTGTTTGGACCAAAGGAAGGCTTCATTTCTGGTCAGTATTTTAGAAAGCAAGGAAAAAACTAAATCATTTCCATGGCTGATGCAGCAATATTCAGCAAACAGACTGCTGCTATTCACCTGCAGAAGATGCCCATCCTACGTCTGATGAATTTATGCGCTTTCCATAGGTCCTACCAAGCCCACTGAGATATCTAGCTAGAATTGTCTTTCACTGAACTAAAAATTTCTAACATGTTCTTTTCACAGATTTTCTGCAACTTTTTTTTTTTTTTTTTTTTTTTTTTTGAGGGAAATACTTAAGCATTTTCTTCAATGTTTTTGGCAAGTGGCAGAATAATCGAGTTCCTGACAGTTCAGAAGTCGGCAAAGAGCCAGCAAGTCAGTTTTCATATTCTTTCATATTTGGCCAATGACGTGGCTCAAAATTTCCACATTATTACTGCTAATTAGCAAACCAGTATCATGTTTACAGTGCTGTATAAATCACAAATAAATTTCTACATCCAACAAACACAGTATAGAAGACTGGATCTCCCCATCACTGGGAACAGCCTCTTTGCTAACAAAGCACTCTAGAGCATTATTAAATCACCCAATAACTGAGCACTTCTGAGCTAGGTGTCTGCAGCATGCCACAGATGCCTGGTTCTGTTGGCTCACATGACACATATTCTATATTAAAATATTTCTATATCCACAGTGCTGTGAAATTCCACCATTTCAGATATCCTAAAAACCCACTCTAGCTTAACTTAAAAGGAAATTTGTTCTTAAAACATCTCCATCACCTAGTTTCCAAACATTTCAAACATAACAAATTAATGCACTCCAAAGCTGATAGCACTTACTATGCCATTAACTTACTCCATTAACAGAAACATGTGCTCTCTGTTATATCAGAGGTAAACCATTTTAGTTTTATCCTGCACTTATTTTTTAATATACCAAATACTCTATGCTTTTACATAAATTAATAAAACACTTCTGCTATAAGCTTTAATATAAATAACAAATGCCATAAAACAGCCAAATGCATCTCAAAGGACTGATTCGAGGCAAAGTACAGGTGGAAACAAAGTATATGAACATGAAGTATGTTTCACTCTTATAAGCAGTATTAGAAAGCAGAGGCTGAATGAAAAGGCAGTAGATTCTTCTTCTGTGCAAAAAGACTTGATAGAAGAGGTAAAAAACTACAGCACAAATAGAGAGAGGGCAGGCTCTGGTGCATACTTTCTCAGTATGGGGCCTACATGATTCACTGTGTTATACTGGTTTTGTACTTTATCTCTGGCACCATACAAAGGGAGTAGTTTCTTCAATGACAGCAACAAAGTCACACAAGAATTTATGGTATAACATTACCATAAAGCTAGTTGGTGATAATGATTCAGAGACAGGATGACAAATAAATCAGATGTTCTTTAATCAAGCAGTTGGAAGTAAAGAGGAAGGTCTGTCTGGAACTTCTTAAAGGAAGATCCAGCAGTAGCTGCTTGTTGAAATAGGTTTTAATGTAGCAGCATTGCCAAACCTGAAGGACTAACTTAATAGGGACTATTAAGATGAAATCCAGTCTATCAGTACAGTGGCACCACCCCAGTATTCCAGAGCTCTTGATATTTAAATTAAATATAAATAGAATTAGTATGGGTGACCACTCCATTACCTACCAAAAGTATATTTGCATACATCATTCTGGAACAAAGCACTGAAACACAGCCACTGAGGGGCTGAAGGAGATCTGGAAGATTTGTTGCATTCAATTATGTCACTCCTAGTTAGAATATGTGCACCCCAGCTCAGCATAAACACAGCCGAAGGATGATATATTAAGTCAAAAAAGTTAAGCTAATATCTTAGAAGACATAATAAATCTTCTCTTATGCTGTCTGAGGCACTGTCAGATACATCTGTCAAACGATGTGAAAGCATTTTGAAATCATTTTTCAAGTACAAATCATCAAATCCAAGAAGGTGTAAAAATTAGATCAGCCTCAGGGAACATAATCACAATTCACTGGCTGCAGTGATTTCGGGAGTTGTGTGAAATTTTAGATTTCATTAGTAATTTGAAATTCAATTCCAATTCACCAAAATATACATCCTGACCATGGTCTGAATAAGAGACTTTTTTCCTACATGCATGATTAAGAGGCTTATAAGTTCTATTTGGATTTTGTATGTGTTTATGTTTTTAAAACAATATTTGATGATACTACTAATTATTATTTTTTAGATATAAATTTAAGAAGCCTTTAGGTTGCCCTGCTCAGAATAGTCCGCATGAAATCATCAAACCCTTTGAAGAGTCCTTGCATAATCCCTAAAAGCTATCATTCATTTTAGAGAAGTATGCTTACGTACATTTATCCTACTGAGTTTAGATATATTCATCACACCATTTGATGAAAAGTTACATCAGTTCAGTCCTAGTGTTGATTTTTTACTTTTTTTCCCCCACATTTTTATTTTACAAAGCCAACAACAAGCGAAACACTGCGTTATTTTGTTTCACCTGGTATTTGTGCTCATAAACAGGACCAGGAAAGCTCATCTCTGTAATTCACAGAAGGTGCATAAGGATTTCTGTCCTTTGCTCTTTCCAGTGGACTCACGGCTCTCCCTACTGGTTTTGATAACAGCCTGCAAAGATCATTCTGTACTTCATCTCTGCTAAAGTAACACAGGAGAGCTCTAATTACTGCAATCAACAATTGCATAAACCATTACTTCTCTCTATATATCTTTATAATGCTCCTTTGATATTCTCACCCATAATTGGTGGTTATTAAATCAGTTTATTGTTTAAGAATTTGTCATCTTTTCTTTAATACAATTCTATACATTTATGTTATAGTAAGTAAATGCCACTCCACACCATTTTCAGAGAGTATACTCCTGAAATGACCAGTAAACATGATTCAGACATATCGTTAGCAACACAAAGGAGACTTATTGTAATTTATACATTTAAATAGTTTGATTCTGGAAGATTTTGTGTAAAAAAGTCCAAGGGAAAAAAAAAAGCTAGAAAGTGTTAGGCGTAAGGCAGCAGGTTGAATTAGCCCGTAGTCAGCAAAAAAAACACTAGTTCTTACATTCAAGGCAAATTGAGATTACTAACTCAAATTATTATTAATAATTATGTCATTAATCAGATTTCTGAGACAGAGGAGCAAGTAACATGATGAATGGTGGGAATTTGTTCCTCTTGACTGCAATGGTAGTGGCGCAACATAATCACCAACTCAACAAGAGTAATGCTGCTTTTGACTCTGGTTTGTTAAAGATGACAGTTTGTATAAAAGATAAAGTCATAAATTTTGATACAGCAATCATGAACTGATTTACTCATGATAAAAAAGAAATTTTGTCTAATCTATGATTAGGCCTCTGGTTTCCAGAAGACAGACTTCAGAAGTAATAATAATTGAAAAATAATAAAGTAACTGGAGAGGAATTATTGAAGTACATGAACTGGCATGCAGGATGACCTCAATAATATAATCAACTGTAGAAGGGCAATTTAAAACCCAAATAAGAAAAAAGGAGGACAAAAAAGTGAACCAATAACTAAACCTTGAGAAATATATTTTTTTAAAGATCAAAGATGTGGAGAGCCAATAATAAAATGAAAATACTAGTAAAAAGCCAGAAAGCATAGAGAGATTGTGAGAATTACTAAAAAATGAAATTACTCTTTGGAAAGTCCACTAAAAAAAGGTGGTTTACTACACTAAACAATTCTTAGTACAAATAATAAGTGAGAAAGAGCAGACCTTATATATAGCCTAAATATATCCCATTGCTACTATTTCTGTCTTTTCAGTGATGTTGGTCATCTGGTTTACAAGTATTTTGTAGGAAATGCATCATTAGATTCTAGAAATGATCACCTACAGAATGACTAGTAAGCTGCAGAACTAGTTAGAAACCAAAAATACCTGGGCAGATAGAGGCCTTCAATACTAGTCCTAGTCATATGAAAAAATCTAGTATAAATTTTACATTTTTTCCTTCTGATATAATATAATGCTAGATATATATACTAAAATCAATCAATAATTTTCCTTTTCTAGAAAATCACTGGTTTTCTTTATATGCTTACATGATATGTCTTCAGTAAAAGCATACTGAGTTTTTCTTTCATCTTCTGCAATTTGCCAACATTTTTTCTATTTTTCTTTCTTTCAGAACTCAGTCAAGTAACTGCTTCAAATACAAGTGAAGTCAAACACTAACAGGTCTACCAGAATCATCCTTTTTTGCACTGACACATGGATATACCATCCATAAAGAAGAATCCATATAGAAATGAAGAACCTGGGGCTAAGAACATTTATGGTACAACACTATAAGCTCATGGGCAGGACAGAAGAGAGGGGAGTGAGATGCTGCTCGTGTTGTGCAGAAACAGCCTTGTGAGTGACTATTTAGAGCTTTCTCTAATGATTTTGGCTCAGAAATGTAAATACAAGGAAATAAAATCTGGTAATAACAACACCAAAGTCTAGTCAACATTAAGAGAACCATTTTCCAAGAAGAGGTGAGCGTACTTGAAGATAATAGGTCAAGTAATTTCACTAAATAATATTATTCAAAGTAAAAAGTGCAATAAGAATTTCATTTGAGAATTTGAATTAAGAAAGGCATCATTCAAAGTTCAGCTATAAACTGGAGACACAGAGTAAAACAATGCACCAAGTGCTGAGTCTACACTCACTTGGAAATGAAATTTAGCCTCATATTGAGGAAAAGATAAATATTTACCTAGGGTGCATAAAAAGACTTGAGGCAAGAAAACACAGTGATAGAAATAATGTATGGGGAACTGGTGAGACTTTCTCTAGATCTGCATGCTCAGAAAAAAATCAAGCACTGTGGAAGGGTCAGAGTTTGATTACTAGAGGGAGCAGGGATATGGGAACCTGTTTTACCAAAGGAACCTGTAATGCTTTGGTTGGTTCAGCTTGTTAACTACTGAGCTTTTCCATGCATACATCCTGCTTCCTGACATCTCTGGCACAAGCCAAGAATGCAGAGATAGTCTTCCACTCTTGTTCCTGGTCTTCAGAGGAAAGGGCAAGTCTAGCCAAACACTGCCACAGAACAAATGCTGAAAACTCACTGTGAATTCATTTCTGTTCCTTATATTCACAAGACTGAAATTTAGCAGTTAAGATGGTTTGGAACATTCATGAATAAAATTTTTAGACTTTTTCCCAAGACTGCAGGGGTTTGAACAGTTTCAGTTGAGGTTGCTCACATTGTCTAGAAGGTGGCTTCACCACTTTGAATTAAACATACCTTCTATGGTAATCTGACTTTACAGTCACAGTCGCGTTCACTGAACACAACAAAAGGAAACATAGCAACCCCCAGATGTGGGTCGGGCTTGCCCAACCTGACCACATGCTTGAAATGAGTAAAAAGAGGAGTAGACAACTTGCTATCAAAGCTCCTTCCATTGTCTTTTCTCATTTGTATACATCAGAGAAGACCTGGCACAGTCACTTTCAATAATGCGATGAGTTAAGTGTGCCAGATTTGGGCCTTTTACCTCAGCATCATTTTTGGCAGATCTTTCTAGAAAGATTTCCTTGTTTTTCCAAGGTTATGCCAAAACTGACTTGGAGAGAAAGAAAACACAAAGCTTGAGATTTGTAACATACTATGACACAGGACGGATTCCCCATTCAGGAATGAAGGCAGACGTGGATAAAAATGTAGAGCCTTCCTGGGTCTTTCTCAACAGGATACACTGAAAAGTGTATAACAAAATATTGTTTCCTCCATTTATTCTCTCAACCTCCAAATATTTGAAACTCAAGAATTCCCTGAACAATACAAGGTTTCTATGAATTCAGTAATCCAGGAGGGATTTCTCTTTTATAATATTGTCCATAGCCTCTTGAATTCATGTAAAATTTTAACAGCATCCTGCAGCAAAGTGTTCCACAGGTCTGTCTTTTGTTAAAAAATAATGACAACAAACCTTCCTTTTGGTCTGCTTTTTTTCCAATTTGCCTCAAGGTATTTTCTCTCAGTATCCTCCAGTTTCTGTACTGTCAGAGATGATGAAAAATAGGTTGCTGTTCATCTCTATTATGTTATTCAGAATTTTAGAGCCTTGTATTATACTTCCCTCCCTCTCAACTGTCCCTTTCCCAGCCAGGAAAGTTGCAGGCAACTTACTCATTCCTAGGGCTGCACCTCTCACCACTCCGTTCTATCTTGCCTTGAGCCTTTCAGAGATTTGATCACCTTCCTTAGCTCAGTGGACTGAGCAGGCTACCCACATTATTCAAAATGCAACTGCTTAGCTTTCTTTCTGTAGTACAATATATGTTCTCTGATTTGTTCTCTCTTCCTTTAATAATACTTTTTTTTTATTATTATTATTATTATTTTTTTAAGTGATACTGGGCAATGAGCAGCTGTTTTCATGACATTACCCGCTATCATCTCAAAACATCTTTCCTGAGTTTTGATGTTTAAAATCAACCTTTGTCTCTCAGGCCATGATAAACTTAGTAAACTCTAGTAAATTTGGCTATCGCATATTTTATACCTTCCAGATTCATCTGATTCTCTCTGAAATTGAACATCCCAGGTATACTATCATAATCTTTTGTTGTCTGAGTGCTTCTTCTCTAACTGCCTGAAAATCTATGGATCCAGCAAATGCTGAGACATAAGGATATGTAAGCTGATTGCTATACTCCCTAGAGCATGTTCCAGTGCCACTGTGCGCGATAGACTAATGATTCAGAAAGTACCATAACAAATGACATGAACAACACAACACCTTCAGTGGACAGTCTAAATTTCACATTTCTCAAGCAATTGGGACTACCTTTGATGTTCCAAATTTAAATGATACCTTACACATTTTTTCTATGCCTTTACATTTTACTGTAATACATTCTAGGAACAAAAAAAAGCTATAAAATTCTAACTGATATCCAGTGGATCAAAAGTGCAATGTATCAGTTTTCTAACCAGCATTAGAAACCAACTTTATTTGGGTGTTTGACCTTTATTTGTTTGCATGACATGCATACAGAAATGTCACATTCAGCATCTTTACAATGCAAAAATGTTTTATGTTCAATTTAATTATTTGGAGTTTTGATATATATTACATTTGAAAATAGAACCATCATCTTTAAAGTGTCAAGTCATCACAATCAAGGGCTCAGTAGAGATTTTTTCACTTTTATGGGAAGACTATATGAAATTAATTTTGATATAATGAAAGTTTATTGTCAACTGTATTCAAGTAAGCCATGTAATAGTTCAGATTTCTCCTATTTAAAACAAGAGGTGTATTATACTCACAATTTGTGAAGACTGTTAAGTCCAACAAACATTTCTGGTGTTAGACAACCAATTCTGTTATTTGAAAGATCCCTGAAACAAAAAAAACCCACAACTGTGAAACACTAGTTCTACATTATTCTTATACACACCCAGATAATCACATACAGCCCCTTTAATTTTAATGCTTAAGGAGACAGATACAAGCGAGAAACAAAGCTTTCTTCAGTAACATGACTGAATTAAACAGCTTTCAGAACATTATATAAAGGCTATTAAGCAATCACAGAATCATAGAATCACAAGGTTGGAAACGACCTGCAAGATCATCTAGTCCAACCGTCCTCCCATTACCATTGCTATCACAAGCTACTAAACCATATCTCCTAGCTCCTCATCCAGACGCCTCTTGAACACTGCCAGGGACGGCGACTCCACCACCACCTCCCTGGGCAGGCCATTCCAGTGCCTGACCACTCTCTGAGAGAAAACGTTTTTCATTATGTCTAACCTAAACCTCCTCTGGTACAACTTGCGGCCATTTCCTCGGGTCCAATATTCCACACTTAAACATACCACACTGCAACTTATAGTAATTACATTAAAACGTGATTATACAAATAAAAAAGCAAAACTTATCTTCAAAACAACAGATTTTGTGTTTATCACATTCACTAGCACCTGCTTGTTTACTTTCGAAAAACGTTATGTATCCTTCACTTTGTTGTGTGCAATAGTAAGCCAAGATGGACACATTTTTACTGTTCACTAATGTATCACCTCATGGGTACCATTCTCTCTTGTTGAAGAAATCACAGAAACCAAGGAGCAATTAATTTTTCAGCCAGTAAGAAGTTCAGTCCTGATAAGTACTAGAAAAGCTCTTCCAAGAGCAATACTGTGGCTGCCTCAGACTATGAATACTACAAGGCATTATGTTCTGTAACTGCTGTCTGCAGAAAGATGAATGGGTGCTTTCTCTACAATTCATACATACAACAAAATGTATAGAATCCTTTTAGGAAACAAAAGAAGGTATAAACAATCATGTTGTGATAGCAACAGGAATTCTGCTCTTGGGAGTATTTTGAAATAATGTTTAATTTTCAAGTATTTGATTTTCAACCTTGACTACAGTTTTCCTTCATATCAACTTTTTTTTTTTTTTAATATAACTATAGTAATCTAAGTATTTTAAGTGATTAGATGTCCATAAAGACATTAAAATTTATCTGAATATATTTTTGTTATAGAATCAGTGGTAGCCTTCAAAGTTCTTTGTTGCACTGCGCAACAATATCTTCCTCTTGTTAAAAGAGAACACAAAAATAATCAAAACAGGAGAATAAAGATGAATGACTTTGATAAATCCAGTTGTTGCTTTCATGGAGACATACCCAATCTGCTAGAATGTGAAGGCAACATCTTTAGAATTCGCTACAAAGTCTTCTCCCATCAGACAAAGAATATATTGCTGTGCAATGAAATGACGAAATATTGCATTAGAATGGAAATATTTCTTAAATGCTAATCAGGGAGATGAAGTAGGCAACAGCTGAAGAAAACAGTCTGCAAAACAATATAGCACCATAATTGCAATTTAGCTGTTATTCTCTAAATTTTTCTACTGAAAGCTACCTACAAACTCTTAAAATACAACCTCAAGACAAGTACACATTTATTCATATGTATCTTTTTCTTAAAGAATTAAATAGTAAACAAGAACCCACTCAGAATTCTTGTTGTGTAATGCTTTATTTAAGCCTGAGAAAAGCCTGAACACATACAGAACAAAATGCATCACAATGTGGAGCATAATTTGAGTGGCAGAAGTAAATTTCACCTAAACTAATCAAAACAAGTACATATTTCTCAAAATGTGACACAGTAAAAAGGTATTTTTAACAAAGCAAAAGGCTACCTTTTCTCTTCTGGAGGCTTTTATCAGTGTTATTTTCATGGTAAGATGCATGTGGCTGAAATCTCTGTATTATAAAGCCCATTTTTTAAGGCAAAACAAAAAGATAGCTTTCTGCACATTCCTCCAGACTAATACGTATTATAGTGGGTGTTATTCAATTCATAATGTACAAAGCTGGTGTTCCTTTTCAGGAATAAGACATTTACCTTAATAATGTTGACTTGTAAAATTGATGTGAGAGAAAGCAAAACTCCCCTGTTGAATAACCAAGTGTCATAATTTTAGTGCTTCATAAATTTTCAATTTTCATCAGTTTTTGTGTCCCTTTTTAAGTAAACCCTTAAAATAATTCAATTTTTCATTTGAATACAAATGAGAAGATTTCTGCAAATAGTTTGCAGAAAACATTTTGATGTTGACAGCCTGCCATTTATCTGGTTGACTTGACATAGTTGTATCTCCTGCAATTGCCCATTTTACACCAACTTCAACATGTGAAATAAGAAGATATGAATATAAAGTACAGCCTTAAAGTAATGACCGTATTCAGTATTCAACAGGAGTTTATAGTATTTATTGCTTCTACTCAGCTGTCTGCTACCCAATTGTTGAAGAGCTGAAGACTGCAGAGATTTTCTTACCACAAATTATACCTATTTGTATCAAGCTTGACAAGCTGGTAATTAATCAACTCACTGTCTCTTGACTGCTCCCAGTGTTACATGTTCATGCCAGAAATAAGGGGTCTTTTTCAGCTCTATCCTGAGAAATCCTAACATTACCATTCCTTATTTTCGAGTCATTTCTTCTCATTTTTCCTAACACCAAATGATTTTATCTTCTTGCACTTCTCTCTGGCAGCTGATCTAAGTTTCACCTCTGTACATTTTCCAGCATGCAGCCCAGGACACGAACAGGCTTCCCATTTTTCCCACCAGAGGTCAGGGTTGTGTTATTAGAATATGTGGCCAAAGCAATAATTAGCGCTCGTTCTGATCATTTCATTGTTTTATCCCTAAATGCAGTGAGCACAAAAGTGTCAACCTTCTGTTTTTGTTTGCATTAAAAATGCATATGCTGCTCTGACTTCATAAGTACTACGTCATTGGCTTTGTAACCAAACGCGCTAAAAATTACTGGTTGGTGTCAGAAAACACTGCCAGCTGTGTGATCAGAGATGGAAACGTTTACTTACAGGGTTCAATCAGAGATTTAACCTCAGAGAAAAAAAAGCAGAAAGATTAATAATTATTTTTTCTGGCTTTGCATTCCTCCTCATCTAAATCTTACCATTCTCCTAAAAATAAAATAATCCTAAAATAATTCTTGTTTTCTCACAAGTCTCTTTACCTGAGACAGTGTGCACAATGCCAAGCAGACCTCCGGCACGTGCCAATGGCTGCTTTGCTGTACATGGCCATTTGGATGCTGGCACTTGGAACTCTTTAAAAAGAGGTTTCAGGTTGTGAAGAATGAAGGAGGATCTGTAGCCCTTATTCATTAAAAGGAAAAAGCCCCTCTTGTAGAATTGTAGTAACTTTGATATTTTTACCTTTTTACAAATGTAGTTTAAAAACCAGTCAGTACTTCTGAAAATACTTTGAGAAGATTGGCAGTGAGAGGAATACAGGAATGACAGACAGGGGACAAACTGCATAAATATTCTTATTAAAAAGGCAAAAATAAAAAATATCCAGCAGAGTTAACACGAGAGCTAAGAAAATTGTAGGCAAGTTCTGAAAGATGAAAAAGTTTCCTTTCTAAGAACTTATTTTACAGACCTGGCCTGTGATAAAAGTCAGCAAACTGTACATAATGAAAAAAAAAACACCTAAGCACAGCACAAAGCTATGCTTACATTGCAATGTTTACACTTATTTAAACCCCTTGGTTTTATTTCCGATGAATGTCTACAGCGACGTACTGTCTGCTACGTCAATAATTAGGTGTGTTTTTGCACTTTGGAGAAGTACCTTTGAAGACATTTATTGGAAAGCAAATGTATACTTAAACGGGAAAAAAAGAAAGGGGAAAAAGAAAAAGGAAAAGAAAAGAAAAGGATGGCAAATATAAAAAGTACAGTGTGTAATTTTTTATTCTCCAGACAGTGTCCTCATGCTACTATTGCTTGGTGGCATATGTGAGTTGCCCAAGGATAGAAATGTTGATACAAACACAATTTTCAGAATAATTCAAATGGAATTAATACTTACAGGCGCTTCAGCTCTGAAAGTCCATGGAAGGCCCCTGGCTCAATTGTGCTAATCAAATTATTCTTCAGATCTCTAGAAAGACATAAAAGAAGGAGCAATTAATTATCACTTTCCCTATTGTGCGAGTGCTATACAAGAGAAATGATGAATGTAATGCAATTCTAACCTTTATTTGTCTTCTGTAAAAAATGTAATTTCTTTTAAATTGCAACACCAAAACCATTACATCTTTTGCAGTTTATAAAACCATATTTTTCTAAATTATAAGGTAAGATTAGATTAAAAAAAAAACCTGTTTTAATTATTCTCTTACTTGTAATTTTCTAAACAAGCTTACCAGCCATTCTTGCCCCAGGAAAAACGTTTTAATCAATGAGTAAATAAAATAGTCAGCAAAACAGGAGCCTTTTAGTTTGCTTATTACTTGTGCTGTGCACTTTACATTTAATACATTTCTCATTTCCACATTATGTAGGCAAACCAGCTGTCATGCAATACATAAACAGACAGGTCAGCTTTCTGTCCTGAAATACAAGTAATTTCTCACGTTTGGCAGATAGGTGCTTCACTTTGTAGTTGGTGACATCCAGAGGATCAGTTGTTGTGCAGAAAAAGATCTTACTGGCATTAGTAATCTCAACTGCTCTTGGCACAGTACTCGGGGCCATGACGCTGTTCTCAATTCAGTCCCCCACAGAGATTTACGGAATTGTCTCAGGCCTCCTCATGATGTGAACACTGAGGAAATGCCTTTAGTGCAATTAGATAAGTAGGCCTAGGAGATGAACGCTGCAAATTCTCTCACAGTCAGTGTTCATCTTCTGTCAATTTACAACTCATAGGGAATGACTGGTGTGCAATAATATCAGTGCTGTTTCTCAGATGGGCCACTTCCAGCACATACCTGCCACTGCTTCACCTCTGCCAAATGACAGCAGTCGGACTCACCTTATTTATGATTCTTTATTTTACTGCAAGTAAAACGCACGCTGAGTTAAATCATGGCTCCACAAAGTAGGATTGCCCTCTCAATAGGGTGAGTTTTTATCCCAAATGTTTAACTCACACTAAGACATATTTTAATTTGAAATTCGAATTATTTTTCAATCAGTTTTTGTATTTTACCAGTAATTTTTTCATGTCTTTTGAAGGCAGTTCCGAAAACTTGTGCTTCACACCCTTTTTGTTTTAGTAGTGATGCTGATGAGTGGTATGTCCCTAGTCAAAGTCTCTGACTCATAAAGGTCAATTCAGCTTTCAGCCTGCATCATGATTACTTATGTACAAGAAACCTTGTCTTACATATTAGAAATGCAGAGGTATAGAAGTACAGCAGGCAAACTATGTGCTGCACCTCATCTTGTGACATCATTGGACAAAATAAACAGGAGAAAAGTAGGAAGGAAGCTACGGATTTAAGACTGAGAGGAAACAATAAGCTGTCCTTTGAGTCCTACAAAAATGCAGATAGCATTACATATACTTACTAACAGTGTGATTATGTACTTAAACTGAGGTAACAAGGATTCATAAAGCTATGAAACATCTTAGAAAGCATTTTAGCTATGTCTCTCCAAAAAACAGTGGTTTTGCTTCACACTGTTTTTATCTTAGCTTCATTTAGATATTCCTTTGCTTCAGTTGTTGTTTTCACTAATAAACCATTATTCATTCATAATGCAAATAAAGCCAATAAAATAGGTTAATCTGAGCCCAACACAAATACAATGGATTATAAGGAAATATTAAAAACACACTATTACACTTTTCAGGTACTGATGTAACTTCTAAGCAGTGATGCAAGAACATGTGCATATATGTATATATCTATACTTACACATACTTTAAGCACATGCATTACATAGCACAGGTCAGTCCTAGCTGCCTGAGCCACAATGACAGACCCTCAGCAGGTGCTAAGCCAGCAGAAAGCATAAAACCCAGAAGTGTTACCTATTCCCTGTTAGTGTGCCATATGGAGACATAACCATAGCTACCCTGCCTGAGAAAGGGAATGAGTCAGAGCCCATAAAATTCCCCTGAGCCTTAAGGAAACAACAGGATGAGCCAGAGGCAGGGAAAGAAGGGGAATGGGAAAGTTCAGGAGACACCTAAAGTAAGTTGCTATAAAGGGGCGATGCCCAACCATCACCCCTTGATGGTGATTTCAGCACTTGTTGGAAGGCTGCAAGCTCTATGATGACTTTGGGCATGAAGGTCTATGACAGCTTTAGACTTAGGTGTAAGCTCTTTTCTTCATCCAGGAAATCACCAAGCACAGCAAAGGCAAAAATACAAATCTGAAGGCTATTGCTTGTGCTGGTTCTTAACAACATGCCAGCAGAGCACACAATTCCACAGACAACAGAGAGAAATAGGAATGACAGCCATCCTCCTGCAGGTACGCTGCCCTACTCCTTAACCCAGGCAAAGCAGTTTTCTCTCTTGTGCTGTCTTCTTCTGCAGGATTTGGATGAAAGTGGCAGCTGCAGATTTAATCGCAAATGAAATACAGTTGATAATATTTTTCATGATAAAAAAACACTCTGTAAGAATTGGAAAAAGCTTTTTCTCCGCACCTGCTCATAAACAAGAAGCTTTGCACAAAACTTCTGCAGTCTCTTCTCCAGAGTCCCATGAAAGACAGTTCAATATCTTCAGTAAAAAGTTAATTGACATGAGTGTATGTTCCTTTGATGGCTTAGCATTACTCAGTGTGTGGGTGAGCCAATGCCTCATTTTTTGGAACCTTCAAATATTCATACCAAAACATCTGGTCTGCTCTCAAGCTGTTCACACCAAACACCAGAGCTCAGCTTCCTGCAGGCTGCGCTACTGACAATATCCTCATGAATGAAATGCAGACCCTTCTGCTTTTTACTCGGTTAAATATGTAACTAAACAGGTCAAGGGGAGTTCTTTAGTTTGCAGAAATGAGCCCACATGGCAAAGAAAGAAAGGACACTGTCCTCATTATCTGAACTTCTGTATTCTTAGAATTTAAAAGACAAACAAGCAAACCAAAATAAAACAAAAACAGTCTGATATGATACACTTTTTGGATCTACGCTGCTTTACACCTCATGCTTCACGCTGGAATCCATCTAAAAACAACTTAAATGCATAGTTCAGAGCAAACATCCACATTTTAAGCAGGGGTAACTGACAATTTGAAGCTTTACACCAATTATACATATTTTCTGTTAACTGCCAGCTTATATAAATGCTCTGCAAGTTGCAACTAGATGAATTGACACTATTGGCTGTAGGAGATGATCAGCAGCTCACAACAAATAAAGGAATCAGGAGGAGTGGCAAACTGTTTCCAGGTGAGCTTTAATGACTTCCATTTACTGAAATCTTTCATGCTCCATTTTATGGTAACTCTCCTGTTTCTCCATAAATTGTAACCACATAGGAAAAAACAGCCTAATCCTAAACTATCATCTACAGGAATAAAAATGTCCAGTTTCATGTTAGTAGAGGCAGACTATTTCAAGGAAAAGTGTCCATCGGTTGCACTGTCCCAAACAAAGACATCTGGTCTCCTTATTTTGGAAATTGCACTTAAATTAGCTAGGTCATTTTAGTAAGGATATTCTCAGAAAATTGTAGATGATTATACTACCCACAATCCTGGTACTTTCTTAGTAATTAGTATTATTCCATAATGTTTCTGTATACTTCTGGCCTAACAAAATAGTTGTTTTCTTTCTTGCCATTATGTAAGCCCCAAATGTGAATAATACAGGTAAATTAAATGATCTCTTACTATATAAATCCTACATTAGGAGAATTTTCTTTCTTTCTTTCTTTCTATTTCTATTTTTCACAAAATTAATATTATTAAAATATTAAATTAGTGTCTCCCATTTTCTAATTAGCAGAGTTTTTTTTATATTGAAGTCTTACAGCAAGGAGAATCAACTTTCACTAAGCTAAATAAGGAAACTAGGGTAAATTTGGTTGTATGTTTACATTTTTTCCCCAAGAGCCACTGCTGAGGTTTGGCAAAAGGTCATGATCTGAGGCACGCCAAGCTCAGCCCAGCCTGGGCCACACACAGGCATGCATGCATGTGTATTCAATGCAAGTGATTTTATCATCAACCAAAAGTAAAAGAAAAGGGACGGAACCCCAGTATCATAATACTGAATCATGAAAGCATGACCCAGTTAAGGCTGAAAAAAATAATAATAATTTTATAACATTTATGGTTTTACATCATTACTGATGGAGCATTCTGATTTTAAATGTATCTATTCAGAATCTGAATGATGTTTCATTAGTGGTGTAGGTCTATATATCCACGGGCAAGACCTGAAAATAAATCAAAACCAAAGTGCCTTTTACAATTACAGATAGATGGAGGATCCATGAAGTTAGCTGTAGCCATAACTGCAGCACTTATATCTTGGCTGCACGACTGCAGAAAAAATAAAATACCACAATATGTATTGAAGTACATTTCCCCTCATTTTGTTAGAGGTGCTAGAGGTATTTACTGCGTGGTACCCTGATCTTACCTAAACATGAATAGAAAAAGAACACAGAACGTACTGCGCTATTAGAAACAAATCTCAAATGATTGCAGTAAGTCAACAGAGGAGAGTTTCCTTTTCCCTTACAAAGTCTGAACTTACAAAATTGTAATAATAGTTAGGCACTGTCTTCTTACTTGTACATAGATAACTTGTATCTCTATGCAAATAATGAGGGAGAATTCTTTTAGTAATATTATCACAAGTCTTTTACTCCTGCTATCATAAGCCATTGGGATTTGATCATCTTACTCATTAATCTTTGGACTGATTTTTACTGAATTATGACATCTAAGAGGAGTTACCTCAACAAAAGCAGCTGAATTAAGGAGGGGAAATGTTTGAAATATTCACTTCCTGATGGCTTTGCTGAGATGTAGATGAAACAAGGAAGAGGCTACTAATGGTTCTTTACAGAGATGTTTAAAAGCTACTCCCAGCCTCTCAGCTATTAGACATCTTCCATGGCCAAACCCCTAATTATCTAAATGTGTCCTTGAGATTTTCGATGCCTCAAGTTCACTGTATGCACTTATACAGTATAAAACATAGTGGAGAAATTGCTGAAGCATACACAGTCCATTAACAAAAGAATCAATTCATCTTAAACTGCATCCTGACAGCTTGGCCATTTTGCATCCAAGTCTATGCCTCCTGACTCTGCAGGATCTTCCCCCATCTTCCAATAGATAGACTGTAGATATTTCAATACTTATTCCTAGCAAGAATGTTCTGCTAATTCCAGTACTTTGTTCAAATTTCTGACATTGATACATCTTTCATAAAAAATTATAGGTTGTACCAAGAGGACATCTGTGTTTAGAAAGCTGTCATTATGGTGCTGCAAACTTTCCAAAAAAGCTCTGAGAAGAGCAATCAGTTGTTGAGCAGATGCCAAATACCAATGAAATACGACTGACTTTCCACATTTTGCATATTACTGTGAAACAACAACAGAAAAAATATAAGCTCACATCTTCCACTTCTTTCTCATGTTAAATTCTCAAACTAAACAAATGGCACTTTTGCCCAAGAAACGAATACAGACTCAGAATCAATTTAAGAGATTCACTTTATAACATCACCGTGATCACAGTGGTGGGAAAGAGTATAACCAATGATGAAAGACCACATTTAGTATATATTCTGCAGTGAAAACAGTGACACTTTGATGGCCATGATATTATCAAAACTTATTTTCATTTCCACTGTTGGTGACTGCATTACTGGCCATACACAGTAGAAATGGGCAGGTATCACTATCAACAGCTAAAGCACACAGTGCTCATATGAAACTCCAGAGCTCTAGTTTTGTTCATTGTTTTTTGCTTGTTTGTTTTTTAGTAAAGATAGTGGATATTTAATCTATTTTCCAGAACCAGAAAAAGATATGGTTGTGTTGCAGTTAAGTTTCAAGGACCATAAACACCAACATGCACAGAAACATGAGCAATAACTGTGCCTTTTCAGACACTGGCGACAGGTCTTTTGTCTGTTTGTTTGTTTAGCGTGGTAGTACTCTCCCCTATTACACATTTTCCTTTCATTTTCTTTTTTAATCCAAGCCATTACTGTTTGGATTGCCTAAAACAGAATACTTCAAGGACTGGACAGACGTACAACCACTGGCAATTCAAGGTATTAAGGAATGACTGGAAGTGCCAAACCAGTCATTATGATGACAATAATGGCCTATGGAGCAACAGAAAAGTCATTGCCTTTTTTTTGTTTTTAATGTAAGGAAGATGACTCATTCACATCAAATGTGCTTTGGCAATATGGCAATTATTCATTATTTAGGAACGAGCCTAAAAATGCTAAACCATGTCAATAACAGCAGCTGAAACAGAGCAAAGATAAAGACAGGCTTTATGGCAGTTTGCTCTCTCGAAATATCCCATAGAATGATATTATGTATTTCATTTCAGCGGCAATAACGGTATAGCAAGACTATACAGCTCAGAGTACTGTAACTGAAGGGACGGTATATGTCAAAGAAAAAGTGAGAAAATGGCATGGTAAAGCAGGATAAACTTTTGGTACAAAACTTTTGCTTACACATTTTTCTATATGTACTTAGAAAAGATTGTAAAGGATTAATTTTCCCAGTATAAATTCCACTTTCATTTTAAATATGACAGCAACCAAACAGAATCTGGAATGAGGATGCAAAGAATTCCTTCAGCTTAGCATTTTGTTACTGATAATTCAAAGTGAAATGTAATTTCTAATAAAAACAAATAATTTCATTTTTCCCAGATTCTTTCTCCTAGGCCCATTTTCAGTTAGTACAAATTCAGCACAACGTTCAAATTCACAACTCGCACAGCTGTTCCTATATACGCTCCTTTTCCTGGAAAATACCCCAAGAACAGAGACATGGGAACTATGGAGTTGTTCCACAGGGCTAAAGCAATAGATGTCAAGGTGTGCAGGCACACAAAGTTCAGTCTCCACTGCGCTGCAGGCATCTCTGTGAGGCCTCACATGGCTGCAAAGAGCCCAAGGCTTCCTCAATTTCTGCCCTGACCAGGACTCCTGTGCATTTTCTTTCTTTAAATGAAATGCACAGTCAAAATGAAATGTAAACCATACCAAGAAAGTGAATGAAAAGATAAAAAATACTTTCTGCTGGGAAAGGTTTAAAATCCAATGGACTAATTATTATTCCATGTTCTAAGGTTGCACTTAATCCAGCAACGTGTACTGAACATTCCTAGATTTCAAACTGTGGAGTCACCACTTCACAACTTAACAGCACAATTTCAACTCCAGAAATGAAGATGGGGGAAAGAAAGAAAGAGAATACTTTTGTTGGTGATAAGCACTGCTGAACCATGCTAGCATGTTTGATTAGTCAGATATCAATTCCTTTTGCCATCCTTCTCATTGCAAATGGTACTGAACTCCTTTTACCAGCATACTGCTTCCTACCTTCCTCCATGGCATCTCTTCTCCTGCCTTCTTCACATTGCCTCTTCTCCAGTGCCTCAGAGATGATGCTGGGCCAGGAACACTGCTATTCTGACCCACAGATATTTAGCTTTATTTGTTAAAACCTCATTCAGGCATGGAGGGATGTCTGAAACTGAAAAGGTGCTTTGGGGACCCACAACCCCATTTCTCCCTCCCTGCCTGTGCCACATTGGTTTACTAATGGATTACTTTGTTTTCAGTCAGTTGTGGAAGTGAATTAAAGACTGTGTTTTGCAGTATAGAATGTGTGCTATACTAAGAACACAAGCATTCTGATGGGATAAATCAACAGCAAAGATCTCACTTTAAAGCTCAGAATCACGCCCATATGTGACAAAGCCTACAGTTATTTCCCAGCAAAAGAAAACTAAAGAAACAAAACTGAAAAAAAAAAGTGGTTAATGTGTTTCAGTGCTAGTAGTTGCAAGTTTGCAGGAAGAAACTTCGGTGGCAGCAAAGGTGCTTTATGGTGGCTATTTTAACACTTATCTATAAATCTGTGCTTGAGACAACTTCTTTAAGAATGACAGCATCTGACACAAATTATGTGTTACCTTAACGACAGCACTATATAAAACACTGTATGAGTATATCACAGAGCTGAGATGTCTGGCTGCACATCAGGCTAACTGGACTATTTGCGGTCCTAACGGGAAACAGGAGCTTAGAGATGCTCATAAATTCAGTTAAGTGACCTCCTGAAATACAGCTGAACTTCAGATGTTACATAAATTAAAAAAAAAAAAAGAAAAGAAAACAACAACAAAACCACAGCTAACATACTATTCATGATTTTAAAAGCTCTATAAACTAACTTAATTTACATTCCTGTCATTTCTGACCACTAACATTGAGTTTTACATAAATCGTTATGTAATTTTTCTGATGTGAGATGCCGTCATAAATCTATTCATGACTGTGCTACAGCAAAAATAATCTTAGTATACAATCAACCAGTTTGTTCAACTGTACAAGTAATAAATTATTTACAAACAAATTGTTGAAATGATGATCTAACAGCAATTCTCCAGACAAAACTTCCCAGAAACACCAGTAGGTGTTTTAATATACCTGCAATTTAAGAGGTGCATAAATAGTTCCTTATAATAACTGTACCATCTAAGAAACGTATCTACATTAGTTGACTAATTAGTTCGCTATTCTAGAGTAGGAATAGGGTTACAGTTGACCCAGTGGAACTAGCATGGTATTTAATTGTAACACAGACCGAATCCTAGGAAAGATTCCTTTCATTCTAACCTGACAGCAGAAGCCATTGGTAGGATAAGATGTAATATTCTAAGTTGCACCAAGGGAGGTTCAGGTTGGATATTAGGAAAAATTCCTTCTAAGAAAGAGCGGTGAGGTGCTGAAACAGACTGCCCAGGGAAGTGGTGGAGTCACCTTCTCTGGAGGTGTTCAAGAGATGTGGAGATGTGGAATTGAGGCACATGGCTTAGTGGGCATGATGGGGATGGGTTGGGGCTGGACTGATATCTTTATGGTCTTTTCCAATCTAAATGATTCTATGAAATTATGACCTTTCATTCATGGCTACAGTTTGTCTAATACAACTTGCTTTCATTCTCTTTGTCAACAACTCGCTCTTAATCACTGGTAATTTTCCCTAGATTTATTTCCCTTTACTTACACAGCCATTCATTTAATTTCAACCAGAAGTTTCTGAGTTTTGTCATGCCCTGCACATTTTGTCCTCATGGAATAACAACTGTAGTAATTTTGAAGATATTTTATATTTTGTCATAAAATATTTCCCCAATATTATGTATATTAAAAACATAAATCTTAGTTCCTCCCATGTTGAAACATATTTATATTTTACATCTGAAAAATAACACAGCATGTTTAGTCTTTTTAAAAAATGCTGAGTTCAGCACTGATTCACAAAACACAACATGGAACTAGACTGTGACCTAAATGGTTTTTATCCAAAAATTTAAAAGACTTCTTAATATTTTTATGAAGTAAAATAAATTATTGAATTGCAGGTTGTGACCATGACTTGCAAATGTCATTCTAACTGAAAAATAGAATAATCTTCATCTCTTGTGTAGTCCTGTTATGAACCATTTAATTAATGCAATATAAATGACTATATAAATGCAACAATGCCTTGTTTATATGAGAGATAAAAGATGCATGAAGATAACAACAGTGGCACCAGTAATGGTATGGTGAACTCTTCCAACTTGATGATTACGTAAGTACTGATCAAGTAAATTTTAACCTTGAATTCCAAACATCTCTTACATCTCTTCATGAAGACAAACTTGCATAGATAAGACTTCCTAGTCTGTAGGAACCGAATACTTTTTCAAAGCCAGAAATAACGTGACCAACAGAACAACATTCATCCATGGATAGTTTAGCAAACCCTGTGACATTTATTATGGAACTTTGATTTAACTGCAAAATTATATTCTTTCATTGACAAAATATTTTCCATGTAGTATGCTGTTTGCACTCCAGTACATTAACATCTCAGTTGGGCTTCTGCAAAAGCATCTCTCCTCACTCTCTTCACTTGTCAAGAAAATGAAACTTGACTGCTGCATCTCTCTTTATATTGAAAAAATATTAAAATATTTTTTAACTTAGGAGAGATTTTTTAAAAGGGAAACAGTGCTATTTCAATGCAGCATTTCACTGTTAAGGTGCCATTTTTCCAAACTATCTCAAACATTCTTAGCTGAAAGCCAACAAACAGCTCTTCATGCTGATGAAGTAATTCTCAGTAATCACGAACTAAAGCTCACTCTGTTTGTGAAATAGCAGAACCTGACCTTTTTATTAAGAGATAACTATGAATCTCTGTAATAGATGTCTTAACATGAATCTCATTTATCGGAGAACAAATCTCTAAGGCTGATACAAGATTTCAAACTCATCCTTTTTCCTGAGAACTCTGACTTTACAAATGTCTGAAAATAACTCAGGTCAACGGATCAGCAACAGCTGCCAGAGAACTCAATAAATATTGCATACGTTGCTCTTCGGAGGCTTGTTTCTTCCTTTTGTAGGTTATTTTCATTTAGCCAATACTGAGACATCTGTTATATTTATATATCAGCAGTATCAGTAAAGAATGCATGGACACAGCTAGTCAAATCATGTAAAAGATTCACAAACTGCAAGACAAAAATTACTGAAATAAAAAGCAGAACCTGGTAATCCCATCTTCAATCAATTGTCCTGAATGGCAGAAATCACGTTAAACATTTTCAAATACTCAAAGCATGCCAAACTCAGAAAGAGTAATATCCATTGGCCACCAGAAGCATGACAATGAAAGTACTGGCCCAAGTCCAAAAAAGCACTTAGGCTGTCTGAAGCCAAACTTTGGTGGAACATAGGTACTCAGCCCCAGAGAGCAGCTCATATCCCCCTTTTCACCTCCCACAGCTGCTGCAAGTACCTCAGTGCTCACTTTTTAACTTCCCAGTACACAGAGATGGAGCTGGTCACATACAAAAGCTTTTTGGAAATTGCAGATGCAAAATGTGTGGCTGGGCAGATTAACAGCACGTGCTCAGTACAGCCACAGGTGCAAAACACAGCCCAGTATCCCAAAGCGCTGCAAGTAGTGAGGTGGTGCTGCCATCTGTCTTTTCTATGACAACCTAACAATTAGAGCTTGAGAAATGGAAGCCATGGCATCAGTGCTGTCCTTGCCCAAAAGGGAGGTACACCTACATTTAAGACACACAGGGAGATGAAGAAGCAGACAAGAGCTCCTGTCCCATAGAACAGTATTTCTGTATATTACCAAATGAATGTTTATAGCAAAATCCATTTTCCCCTTGTTGATGGAATACCGTTGGCACCTGACCACTTTTCTTCCTGGCCCCATACCTCTGAAACACTCGACTACATATTGGCACAATTCCACAGCAGCCAGACCCACGTCCCAGCTACAACCTATCCCACAGATGTATCAATGTGTTTGGGCTGAATACGAGATTTTCTCTCCCCAAGTAGATATTCTAGGCAGCTGGCTGCTAAGAAAAGAGCAAAAGCACAATTTTTTTCTCTCATGGCCAGGTTAGAAAAGAAAACATTGAGTGAGTTACACCTATAAAAACGAATGGCTTCACTTGCAAATCCCAGTCCCACAAAGAGTTGCACAGCAAAAGAAATCGTGTCAAGCTTAGCATATTTGTAAGCCACTCAGTGCCTGTTTAGGCCCTCCACATGATGGCAGGTTTGGATCCTCTCTTTACACGCCTAATTCCTCCCATTCACTGCATACAGAGCTAGAGCCTCCAAAGAATACATGAGAGCTACACTTTGAAAGCTAGATATTTATGCTATGCATGACAGTGCCAGGGGCCACTAAGTCCACTGTATCTTGCTGCTGATGGGAGCATTAGTGACTTCCTCTGCTACCAAGCTGCTAAATTTTCTGTTTAAGAGCTGTATGTATTATTTACAACCCATTTGGCTGTGATTTAGCTTGTTTTTTAGCTGTTTTCAGATGGCTTCAAAATAGGCCAGCACTAGATCCAACTTTCTCTTCAAACCAGCAAGTAAAAACCAAACAAGTCAGTAGTAGCAAACTGGAGCTGAGTGCATAATTAATGTGACATATGCTCTCTTCCGACACAAAGAGCTCAGGTATGTGCTTGGAACTGCAGCTCAGATCTCTAAGAAATAACACCGCAGTGCAATATCTCTCAGAAATTATGCAGGGAAGACTTGGAGAAGAAATCATCCTCCTTAATTTCAGAAAGATGTGCAGCATAAAGTTGGATATGATTTCACATTTCCTTTCCCACGTAGAGTATTTGAAAAAGAGTTAATTCTGGAGGACAGTATTTTCCTGTGGAACAATATGTGCTGTACATATATTCCACCCTTATCCCTTCCCCTCTGTTGATAAGGGGTGAGAAAGGACAGCTGAGAAAAAATGCCACCCCCTATCTGTCTCCCACTCAGCACACACTAACCCAATTCTCTAAGATCTCATCACAGTGTTGCAGCTCATTAAATTCAGCTGAAGGATGAGAACTGAGCTGCACCACTAAATGTGCACAGTTTGTGTTTACCAGCAAGAACACTGCATGCAGTGTTGCTTACAACATACCCTGTAATACGGGAGCATTCTTGTTGGCAGCTTTGACAATTTATCTATTCATATCGAAGTGAAACAGAGGCTGCTTTAAAACTGTTGCTTCTTATCCTAATGGGAAAAGAAGAATATTAAAAACTATCACAGTGAAATCTCTGTTGCCATCAAAAGGTCGTTGATCCAGCAGACAAACAACCTAGTGTTAATGATTTAACAAAACATTTTTCACACAGATTACATGCTCATCCATCAATACATATTTTTCACATCAAGAAAAGATTATTTCCTACTGAACATAATTATGAAGAACTACGCAAATCGAACACAATACTTAAGTAATTATGTTTCTACCTGAAGAAACAAATCACTAGCACAATCAAAAAGAAGAAAAGTTTGCTACTGTTTGGAAGTTAGACTCATGAACAAGAGAACTGTCCTGAAAGAAAAACATAAAATCATTTGAGCTGGAAGGGATCCTCAAAAGGCATCTGGTCCAACTCCCTCGTAATGAACAGGGACACGTACAGCTCTATCAGGTGCTCAAAGCACCGTCCAACCCAACTCTGAATGTTGTTGTATAATTTGTTTAACTGGGAGAGAAGCTAAGAGGCTGATCTTGGCTTAATGGGCATAAGTAGATTTAAAACCTTCCTGCCAAGCAATATACATAACCTTCCTGCCAAGCAATATACATAACAACAGACACTACTTCAACCATTTTAAATTTAAGAGAAATGAAACTACTGTGTAAGGAAAACAGTAAGAACAAACAAAAAAACCAACGTTTTTTGCTTTTTTTTTCAGGTCAAGGAGCAGTTGGTAAGAGTACTGCAATTCTGAAATTGGCAGTTTAAAAATAAAAAAAGCATCTGTACATATCTGTTATTGAACATATACAAGAAAAAGAATTTTGTGTTTGCCTCAAAACAAACTTCCCCCACAATTTTCTGAAATAAAAGATACTGATGTGTTCTAATAATACATCAATTGCAAACGCAAGTTCCATATTATTTTACTGTTATACTGACAGTATCCTGCATTATTTCTCATAGCTCACAATATATTATATGGCTTTCAAGAAACTAAAATACAAATAATTTATCAAAACATGTACATTTTTGGTAATCATGAACTAAATGTACATTTCATTTCAATGAAAGCAATCGTGGAAATGTTACTGCAAAGGCTTCAGACATGCTTGGCAGATATCAAGGTCAAAATCTAGAAGTTAAAATCCAGTATCATTCATCATCATCAAATTTCTCAGTTTTACCTGCAACCATGTATGCATTTTTCCATAATTGATGATAACAACACACTGATTATTATGCATGAAATATAAGATTTATGGAGTATTTAACTATTCTTTGTATTGCTTTTAAGTGCTGTGTTAGTGAGTGCTGCTATTAAATAAATGTGTTAAAAACGTTGATGGGTCAGGGTTTTTGTTGCTGCTGTTGGTTTGCTTTTTTTTCTACATGAAGGTTTTACTCTCGTGCAGGGTAGAGCAATGTGAACAGTCATTCTAACTTTGAATCTGTGTAATGTCTGAGTGACTGACTGAAAACAACATTGTATGGGCAGCATAAATTTAAAACCATTCTCTGACATAGTACCCACATGTGTAGAGTACATAAAACGTAGGTAATTCTAAAAAGGTAATTTCCATAAACCAGTAGGTTCTGAGAGAGTATGAGCCTCAATTTTGTATGAGATTTAAACTTAGTCTCTTGAGAAGATACTAGAAGTAACCCATTTCTACCTGTGATTTATTTCTCACTGCTGTAATTTGATTGCATCTTCAGTGTGTGAGCTCTTTTCAGGTGCAACACTGCAATTCATCTAGAGCTGCCACATTTAGTCAACATTCAGATTAAGCCTTTACTCTTGATATACTAACAGATTGGGGAAGCATCAGTCTTCTACAAACTCACCATCTAAAATCACAGAGCTAGAAATGAATAAATAATGTATTCTGCAACACTGACAAATCTGTCCCTTTGCATATAAATAAAATACAGAGGATGATAACCAGAGCAACTTCAGCATTTGAATCAATAAGATCTGAACTGGAACTATAGTGTTCTTTTGGCTCAAGAACTCATTTCCAGGAACAAGGACAGCAAGACATTTATGTTTATCATACAGAAGACTCCAGAAGGTCCCAATCAGGTCTGGAGCTCTTTTGTGCTGTGCTAACAGATTTTTTTCCCCTATTCTGGAAATATATATATATACACATATATACATATAAAATGACATATATGGACATAAGCTCACCCATATACAATCATTTGCAGGATCAAACACAGATGTTATAGGTCTTGCACTGAAGAGATCAGAACAATACTCACAGGAGTTTTGTCATTGACCTTTGTGAGACCAGAATGAAGTTGTAGAACTATTTGAAATACAACAGGAATACAAACTAGCAGCTGACAGAAAACTTAAATAAAACAAGATTTAAACGAACAACAACTAGTCAGATTGCTTTGATGGGGTTGTATTCAATTTAGGCTACTTCTATAAACAGCGAGCTTATGGCTGGGCACAAACTCTTCACAATACTGATTCAACTAAAAATTTCCTTCCCAACCAATTTGCTTCTTCTTTCTTAGGCAACGTATTTATGACACCAGTACTTAAGGGTCTGTACAAGATTTATAGACTACCACAGTGTAAATTCTTGCCAGAAATGTCTTAGTCATGTTCAGAAAAATGGAGAATGTATTGCATATGTTTATTGCTATAACCGTCTTTCCTTTGAATTAATCAAACATGGCTTACATGATTCACTGGGAAAACAAAATATTCACAGAAGCTCTACAAGACAATAATTATTGGGGAAGTATCAGCAATTCTCAGCTTTCCCAATAGCAGAAAAAGCCAGTCCCATTCCTGAAAATAATAAGAAGAACCTGGCGTAGACCAACACTGCTGATATTTATAAATGCCCACAGTGTTACCCAGAAAACAGATATCTACTGTACAGAGTATTAAGATCCTTAGTCCAGCTGGTCCTTTTTTTTTTTTTTTTTTTTTTTTTTTAATGNTTTTACATAAAATCACTCAGACGAAGGATGTTTTCTTAAAAACAATATGCTATCTAGGTCCACCCTCCCAGGCATGTCCCTTGGAGCCGTTCCCAAGCTATCTCCAAAGCACCAGTGTTTCAGCAACTGGAATGACAACTTCTTTTTAATTGTTTGAGATCCTGCAGGCTTCTATCTGAGAACAAAGCATGCACATAAAGCACATTCTGTGGCCATGATTCAAGTTCTTTTGAGAATAAATGATATACTGAAACAATGCTAAGTTATATAAAGTAGTCTATCATCTGACACTGGATGCTCAGCACTGCAGCAAATCACAGCTAAGTTTGTTTCCCGCCCATACAACTGAAGATACGAGAAATACAATAAAACTTACATAAAGCAACTTTTTCATTATGCGAAAACTAAAGCCTTTGGTGGAATTATGAAGAGACTTCACTATGAAGGAGAAAAGATTAATTATGTTTAGTAATGGACAAATAAAACAATGAATTCAAGAGAAAAGTCTATTTGATAGTTGGTAGTGATACATTTTAATACTACAAGAACAAGGGAGTATCTAATGAAGTTCAAAAGCAATACATTTAAAGCTGTCAGAGAAAGTACTTTAACACAATATGTAATTAACCTACTGTCTCATTACTGAAACATATCATTGAGGTCAAGAGCTTAGTAGGATTCACCAAAAGAATTAGGAAATACATGCCTAATGAGGACATTTACATACACATCAGACAGGATTTCTGAGGGCACAGTATAAAACAAGAAAGTTTCTTTTAAGCGCTTATGCTTTAATTTCCTTTCTTTAGGATTTGATAATTGCATGACACATCTGAGCTGAAATCCTGCCTCAACAATATGGGTAGCATAGCTACCAACTTCAGTAAAATACTCTTCTCCATCACTGGCAAGGGGTGAAATACTGGAGAAATTGTACAAATAATCTGATTTAGGGTAAAATGACTCACATTCCTCTAATTAAACAACTAAGAGCCATAACATAAATGAGTTCTGAGCACTTAAAAACTGATTAACTACATGCAATTCTGTTAGTAAATTACAGAATCAGGCTAAGCAAATATCTCTCATTTACCTCTTGTTAGTTCTTATCTCTATGAATCTATTATTTTATTATTTTTTTTACAAGCCAAATGGCTCAGACATAATGTAAACTTGGTGATAAATGATTCTGTAATTTAAAGCAAGGGCTTGGGCTGCAGTTGCCCCCCCCTCCCCCCCTCCAGAGTTGGCATGCATTTCCCAGGCAATATAGAGTACGTCACATTTATTAAATTAGGCCTTGGGCTTTCAGGAGACTCTACAAAAGGTTATGTTTGTAATCTTCAGTGTTTATTTTACTATGAAACCAACACATTCAGCAATAAGTCAGATTTATTGTGAAAATAAACACATTAGGACCTTATAAATAGCTGTTAGAAACGTTCCGTATGGTCTGCCAAAAGCCCCAAATGATTGGTTCATGAACTTTTACTCTCTATGCTCTAATGGCTTGAAAAAATTGTTTATTTTTGACTGGTTATGAATAGATGAGGATTATATTTCATCTACGGCCTCCATTAAAGTATCAGGATTTAGAAAACTTCTTCCAAACTTAAGAAACTCACATTAAAAAAATAAACTGTTGACAGCAGAAATACATAATGGAAAAGCAAAATGGAGTGTTATTTTAAGGCTGCATTTATACAGTGAGTTTCTCAATTTATCTGATTGTGTCGCCCTAAAAATAAATAAATAAATCAGCGCCAAAGACACTGTGACAGTTTAATGGTTTTATGCCTGTATCAATTGTTGTAGCATGAGTAGCCACACAGAACTATCACCTTCATCAAGAAGAATTTTACTCTACCTTATACTTGCAGTACGCACGCTTTATCAAGAGTAGAATCCTCTAGGAGGTTAGATGCACATCCAGCTGAACATGATCTGTACCCTTTGGCATGCAATGGCTTAGTATTGTTTTCTCATTCAACACTAGATAAATCCATTACTCAATGTTTTTTGAAAGAAACAGGAGAGAAGAAGAACAGCTGAGAAGCCACCAGGCAGGAGGACACAGGACAGGGAGGGGCCACCACTGTCCAATGTGGAGCAAACACTTGAATCTGGCACTTGCCTGATCTTAGACAAATGCCTCATTGGTTTTAATTGCCAAAACTGTTCCTCTTCGCATGCATAGCTAAATGCTTTCTGCACTGGACTAGTTCAACCAGAAACATCTCCAAGTCAATTACATCAGGGAGCCCCAGCAACCCTCTGCAGTTCCAGCTGCCACTCTCAAATCTTTATCCTTCCCACTCTAAGTACCATCAATGTATCTATTAAAAAAAAAAAAAAACCCTCCATTTTGAATGAGAAAATATCCCTCCTCCAGTTTTTGAAAAAACATGTAGGACTCTCATGTCACCCGATATCCATCAGAAATTAGATGGCATTCCGAATACTAAAAAAATCATGCATCATAATTCCTCTTAAGTGAGCAGAATGACCTCCTCTTAAGGTCTGGTGATGTTCCCCCCCTCCCCCCCCCATTCCATTTAGTTACTTCTACGTGCTACAGCAGATGCACCACATTTTGTGTTAGTTTCTGCTTGAATGAATAATGGAGACATGAGCACTTGTATAAACAGGGAAAGGTATTTAATGAACATATTGTACATACTAAAGAGGCTACTTTCTGCTGGAAAAGTGTAGAATGCATTCTTCCAAGTGCATGAAAATCCTATATTAATGATGCATGAGTTTTCTATGAACTGGGACAGGAATGAACTGTCAACTGCATTTAAAACACTGAATCAAACCTGATAATTGCTCATTTCAACATTAGGAAAAAAAAAGAAAAAAGAAATAACCAACCCTATACAGAAAACAGAAGATGTTTAAAATGCTGTTATTATTTTTGCATAGTTTTTCATTAGAGATCATTTGTTTGTATTTCTATTTTGAAAACTCAAGCCTGCTGGTTCCAGATGAGTTTGCTCCTTTAGAGCTGCAATTTGTTTTATTGTATTTTCATTCATTTTCATTCTCTTCATAAGCAAAAGTAACATTTACAAAACCAAAAGAAGCAGACAGTGTAGCTGGAACCTCGTATTTACAGTGCATTTATAGCACTTGGCACGTTGGTCCCAGTTTTCTGAAAGATATTATTAGATTTGTCAGTGAGCGTCATGCTGCTTTTCCAGGACTCTGTGGGTTCTATCTATGAAGGCAAGTGCTGAGGCTTTAAATGCCTGGTTGCGCTCAAAGCCTTAAGTGAAGCACTTTGGGTTCCTACACAGTAAGAGAACAAGAATTCACAGACAGGACAAGACTAGAAGTCCATCCAGCCAAGAATCCCGAATTCAGCTGTGGCCAGTAGTGGACAAAATAAATGCTTACGAGGAACGGCTACTGAGGGATGCCTCCCTTGTGTACACTCCCAGCTTTGAGCTGGATGCACTACATGTATTTCATCATCATTTAGTCATTCAGAGAAGACAGCAGCATGCCCTCTACAGGGATTACACAGAGCACATGCTGACATGGTGAAACAGAGATGGCAGATGCAATGGGAGGTCACTGTGACTTTTCCCATAGTTACCAGTGTTCAGAAGCACAGCAGCAACAACAGAAGATGAGAATAACATTGACTCACTGAAACGGTCACTAGCACATCAAACCATACTGTAAAGCTCTGTGAAGAACTTCTCCAACCCTTGAGAACCAGGTTCATACGTAAGGGAGGCTGTACCAGTTTCGAAGAAGGAATTTTTTGCAACTTGCTAGTATGGACAACCAAAAGCAATGTTGGTTAGCTTTTGGGGTGAAAACAACTTGCAGATTTCAACCCTAGTGAAAGGCAAAGAAAACCTAAAATTCACAGCTGGCTCTTCCCAACTGCATAAAGACAAGTGGGAACAGCCTCCAGTTGCAGCAGGAGAAGTTCAGGTTGGATATTAAGAAACATTTCTTCTCTAAAAGAGTGGTGATGCATTGGCACAGGCTGCCCAGGGAGGTGGTGGAGTCACCGTTCCTGTAGGTGTTCAGAAAAAGGGTAGATATGGCACTGAAGAACATGGTTATTGGGCAGTATTGGTGGACACTTGGACTGGATGATCTTAAAGGTCTTTTTCAGCCTTAATACTTCTATGAAATTCTTCTAAAGTCTACTCTCACACAGCGCACATTTTTTGGTTAATCAGAAATGATACCACTAATTCATCACATAAACTTCCCCTCACTCTAGGCTGTGGGGAAGGTACTTCCCCATTCATGGCCTGTAATCCACAGCTTTTCCCAAAGGAAAGACGGTGATAGTGACATTCTTTCCATTCTAGTTTTGGAAATCCACATCTATTTTCAATATGTAACTGTTACCAGCCATCCAAATATCCTTCTTAGCCACACATTTGGTATCTTTTTTGTGGACTTTATTAAATCCCAACATTTAAGTTTTCCGTTATAGAATTAAACAATTAAACAGTTAAAAAATAAATTTGTCACAAGATGTCGGTGCTGCATTCAACAGCACTCCGTGACTTCCTGAATTGCACTTAACCACAAACTGGTATTAAAGTTATGAAGTGTCTCTGTCACGCAGAATAGTATCTCTAAAACCAGAAAAATCTGAGAAAAATTCCTTTTTTTTCCCTTTTGTTTTTTAAAGTAAAGTATGTGGCAAGCAAATTGCTGCAGCAGATACCGCAGCAATTGACTGAACACCATCTCTCAGTAAAACTAAGTATCTAAGTAAGTCTCTGTATTTCATTTTAGGTCTTCAAAGGAATTTAGTTACAAAATTTGTAATTTGTAGATTTTGTTTGTAAACTGCTGGATGGATATCCCCAAATCGTTTGCATATCTCACTAAGAAAGCACCATCAAAAACATTAGAATATACGACTGAATATAAATGAAACTACAAAAATGGAAAATAAACATAAAATATGTGGACTTCTATTTAAGATGATAAACTACTAATTAGTAGCTTGGAAAAACAGCTCAGCAAGGTCATTTGTCTTCCCTATCTCTATTGAAAGTATTATATGAATATTCTAAACTAAGTTGCAAACTTATGTAAGATAAAGCAGAAGTGAAAATACTTATCTTTAGACAGAGGAACTATAAATAAACGAGGTGGCTGCCACACTCAACTATATGACTTTTAAAATATGGGTTTAGATCAAGTTTATTTTCCCTCCAAGTGTGTTCAGATTCATCTGTTCAAGCAAATTTCACAAAATGAAAAATTTCTTGTACTTCAAAAAAGACAGACTAAAGTTGGTAGGATGGACATCTCTTCGAATTAATGTCTCCTTTTTGATGTGCTTACGTGACAAACACAGTTTGGCAACAACTTATCCTTACCTAATACAACACATGATGAGCAAGCAAGAGCAACCATAGACCCCAGTACAGCGGCACTCCCTCCAGGACTTCACTTGTGCAAAAACTTTTCTGTTTACTCCTAATCCTATTGGTCATTATTTTCCACAGACACTTGTGTATTTGTTTCAAAATGCACAACTATGATATATATAAATTGCAGCCCTGTAACAGTTACTTCTGTGACCTAGAAAGAGAAGCAAAGAAGTTAATCATAGAAATTAAAGGGCAGGAAATGCTCCTTGTTAAATTCACATTTCTATTGGAAATAATAAGCTTCAGTGCTTCCATCCTGCAGCAGCAAAGTCTAGGAAAAAACTGCTAGAGGCCAGTTAATCAAAGTTATGAAGGGACAACATGACCTTTTATTTTCCAAGTATTAAACTTTTTTTTTTTTAAAGATCAAATAATAATCCTACTATATACAACTATATATAAAATTTGGTCAATTGCACATACTTTATCATAATAGGAAAGCAGTGGAAATATACTAGATTTTATATTATGGTCCTTCATAGACAATTATGGGCTCTCATCTGAGAGTGAAAGACCATCATCATTAACTGAATCCAATTTCACATAGATTAAATTGATCCTATTAAAATAAAACTACTGGCACAGAAGACAACTTTCATTGTTTCTTTCCAGTCAGCCATGCAGGAAAGAAAAGGAGAAGCAATCAACTTCTCTTTTAATCAATAAACCCTTTAAATGGCACGCGTTGTATTCCTTCACTGACAGTGCTCTCCGAGGAACCATTCTGCAGAGACCAAAAGAAAGCCAGTAATTTTCTTTACCACACAGAACTTTATGCCTCTTCCCTGCACCATCCACTTTGACCTCACTACCATCAGCAATTTTCATATATATATATATATGTGTGTGTGTGTGTGTGTGTGTGTATAAATATGTGTGTGCGTGCGTGTGTGTGTAAAATTCTTAATTTGCTTCAAACTTTGCCATAAATAACAAAAAGTAGTAGACTTGCGGTAGTCCAGGAACATCACAACAGATTTTGAACTTACATGCTGTTGGTTACATGTCAATTGACAAGAGACTACTATATCAAAATGTTTTCATTGCCAACATCTCAGCTGTATGAGCACAGCAATCTTAAGTCAGGCACTTTAAACAGTAATTCTACTGTGTCTGAAGTCTTAGCAAGCAACAGATAAGGAATGTGTCAGGACCAGAATGTGGTTTACTCAGCTGCTCCCTTTAGTGGCTCTGCCTAGGGAAGTACAATTTAAGGCTTGGACTCCTTTTCCAGAATATTACATGATAGTGCTGTACATCTGAGTCATCTAAAATGAGTACCAGCCAAAGTGCACTGTACTCCCCACAGCACTTCCAAGAACCAATGGCTTCAAACAAAAGTCTATGCTATGAAACAAACAGAATAGGTCTATACATGCACAACTACTCATGGAATATTTCCTAATTTTACTTAAAGAGCTCACCTGGCTATTCTAGATTTGAGAACTAAAAATTTACACAGCAAGTTTGAAATATATCTATTGAATACTTAGCATATGTTTCCACAGTGAAACCAGCAAAAAGTACCGAAAGTATTCAAAGTATTGTGGTTCCAGGCATATTTTGTAGGCTTGCATAAAAGAGAGGGTTACACCCTGCAGACCTCTGAAATTTGCACAGATGTTCTTACTTTTTTTCATTGAATCAGGCCATGCCTATTACTTGGCAAAGAAGATAATTTAAGAGTGTATTTTCATGCCTTAATCGCATTAGCTGAGTTCCAAATGAATTGTTACCTTTAGGCACTACTTTTAGTCACAGATATCAGAGTTGTTCGGCTTTTGTTTTGTTTTGTTTTTTTAGTAGGATCTAATCCTACGTATCAAAATAATAATTAAAATAAAATATCAAGTAGTGATACTAAGTATTTTTTATAAATACATTTAAATCAGTACAAGGTTTGGTCTAAAACTTTAAACATGCAATACAGTGGATGTATGGCACCTCTAATGTATTGTCACAGGTATCCTGACATATGTCACTCTATTATAGATACTTATAAACACTGTTACTATTATTTAATTCCATGCTGTTTCTTTGCTTTTAGGTGGACATTGAAATCTTCTCTATCCGTGTATATTTTAACAGTGAAATTATTACACATGGCAATTTTTTGTCATAAAAAGTCCACATCATTTTTAGACAATACAACGATAGCATTTATTTGTTCCTCTGAAAACTGACACAGGGCACAGAGTTAACCAACACATTTAGGATTTTAATATAAGTATTAATCAAAAGAGTACAGCGGTAAAGGTTTCACCATCAGCTCCAGCTCCAGCTGAACATGACTTAGACAAGACCAGACATCTGTGCTAGTCACTGCAGGAAACAACTCTGCCCTCCATCTTGACCTTTTTATCTCTGCTGTTTTAACAGAAGGAAAAAAAGTACTATTCACTTTTTAGTTTATTAAATAATTAAGGCAGATTTCGGCTTCTGAGGTGTGTGGTTCCAATCTTTGGTAGCAGGAAAGTTTGTATTTCATTTTTTTTTTGGATTTTAAAAAGCAACAAATACAAAGTATGCTGCATAAACTGCTTAACAGTATACACCTCCATATCACCTGAAGTTAAAAGTGCTGCAAGGTATTAACGCCAAAATGCAGAAAACAAGCAATCTCATCTGGAAGGCTGCATGTAGGGAAAACAGCTCCAGCCATTCAGCTTGTCTGAAGTAGCAAAACCTTCTTCTGGAGGAGAAGGTAAATAGGTACTACCCAGGCGGCTTCAGTTTGCCAACTATTCATGAGTTAAATCAATAAGATGACAGAAGTCTGAACCACAGTCAAAAGATGGCAGTTCTACAGCCTGTATTGTTCTATACTGCTATATAGGATCGTGAATTTATATCTGCCATTACTAGGGAAATCAGATACAAAGTTGACATCAGTGATAAAGGTCAGGAAATACAAATCGGTCTGGCAGACCATTTGTCATATTTTCCATATTATCTACCATCAAGAATTATTTCCCTCACAGTTTTTCTTCCTTACTTGAATATTCTATGTATACACAATTTCCTGCCCAGAAATCTAAAATTTTGACAGACGATGGGAAATGTGACATCGACAACATCTCAAGAAATAATTCAAAGTTGTCAAGCTATTGTAAGTAGTGTATAGCTGCTGAAAGAAAAAAAATCAAGTCTGTTATAGGTGCAGCAATACCTGTTCTCACAACACAAACATGAGACACAGTGCCACATCTGAGGTTTGCTTCCACAAAACACATCTCTCTCACTGAATAGAGAAAACATCATTAAAATTTACTTTAAAACGATAAAGAGGAAAACAGAAGGCACAAAAAACATCACTAATTATTTTAGCCTGATAGCAGCACAATCCAGAATATTCATTTCTCCAAAGCTTTCAGGTGTCTACGAGTGCACAGAATAGACCTGACACATTAGGGACACGCTGTACCCAGCACTGTTTGCCTTGCACCGAGGTCAGCGCTAGCCCAGAAACCTGACCCAGTGGATTTATTGCACATACACAGACCAAAAGCACAGTACAAGCTCCCTGGATGGGCACGTGCTACAGTTCTTAGATCTATACTGTATTTTTGCCTGAGGTTTTCCAGAAAGTATACAGCCATGCATCGTGGCTGTAGTAGTGCTTCTTCCATGCTCGCACTGCGACTTCTGGTGCTTTTAAAGTTTCCCATAGAGCTATTCTGCTACCAAGTCTGACATCTGTGGTAATGACATTTGACATAACAATGAAAATAACCATACCAAATTCAGTAAAACTCTGCGATAAATCAAAATAAAATACCGAGTTTTACATACTGAAAAGGAATAGATTTCTTACAGTTTATGTTAACATTGACTTTAACTTTCATAGCAATGACATGAAATAGGGTATTATAAACTACCCATTGCATTGTCTTCCCCTACTGCATCCTTTACAGTTTTAAATGACTAATTATAGAAAATATACTACTTACAATAAACTACATAAATCACAAATAAACTCATCTCAGGAGCATGTGCCTACCCAAGGTTTTCAAGAGATAGTTCACTATACACCTCCACTGTTTTACAAACGCATGTGCATACACAACTCTCACAGAAAACCACCCACAATCCTGTTCCTTAACTAATAACCCACTTGCTCTTCTCAACTTTGGGTTAACTGAGGAAAAATTATAGTCAAACTTAATTGAAAGTTCAAGACTAACAGTGACCTTGCACTGATCAGCTGAAATAATTAAGGAAATACTGGAAACATTTAAACTTTTAGTCTTGAACTCTGTGTTAACTCGCAGGCAGGAAAATCTGCAAAGTTGCATATAAGTTTTTTGCAAAACACTGAAAATTACATCCCATATGAAAAAAGAAAGGCAAAATGGAAAACATTTTAAAAGTAAATTGATGCTTGGTCTCAGTCAGAGATTTCCTGATCAAATAGTCTTTAGAAATGAAAGACTTGCTATCAAGCAACACAATCTCTAAGAAAAGATGAGTTTTAACAGGTTCCTATTCAGTAAATCCTCATTCCCTATCCAGTAAATATCCATCTGACAAACACAGGTCAACAAATTCAGTACAGTTTCTTTAATCCAGGATAAGGGGAACTGCAGAGTTTACGCCAAATTAAACTTTGGATAATAACTGAGATAACACAGGCTAATACAGAGAAACCCAATGCCGTCAAGTTATCAAGTCCTTGCTACTCAGATGTCTTTGCAGTGTCCTTCTCAGGACTCTTACTTTCAGAAAGACTGAACAGCCAACATATAGTTCTATACTCATCCCTAGGTGTGTTTACTTTGCTGTCCCTCCCCTAAAAATGTATTACTTCATTTCTGAGTGCTCCCAGGTTCAGCAGAGATCCAGCACACATGTTGAGCTCAAACTTTGCACCACACAAAGCCATTACACTCCATCAAGCCCATATAACTATATGCACACGCTGCTCTCCCTGAAGAAATACATATTGCAAAAGTAATCTGGAATTCAGATAATCTGCTCATAGGTAAACAAAGGCTGTCCATATTTAAGGAGATCATCCTCAAAGATCAGCAAAATACACTACTGGCATCTCAAGGAAACAGGAGTTTAATTGAGAAAAATCTCATGAAAACAATTAAAATGTGAAGAACAAAAGACAGAAACAACTATCTTTTTCATCTACATAGATGTCCATAGCGTTCATTTGCAGTAGTATTTTCTGGAAATCCAGAGAATAGAATATATCTTTCACGTGAAAAGTACTTTCCATCACACATAAGACCCCACTCCAGTGGACAGGCTGATGGTGACAGTGACAGTGTCACACAGCTTCATTACAGTAGTGGGAAATGTACTTAGAGCAATACTAGGTGCCCCCNGAAACTTTAAACATTTCCAAAAATACAAAGCATTTTTAATGGATTTCAATGACATCTTTCTTCTTTTACATAAAATCACTCAGACGAAGGATGTTTTCTTAAAAACAATATGCTATCTAGGTCCACCCTCCCAGGCATGTCCCTTGGAGCCGTTCCCAAGCTATCTCCAAAGCACCAGTGTTTCAGCAACTGGAATGACAACTTCTTTTTAATTGTTTGAGATCCTGCAGGCTTCTATCTGAGAACAAAGCATGCACATAAAGCACATTCTGTGGCCATGATTCAAGTTCTTTTGAGAATAAATGATATACTGAAACAATGCTAAGTTATATAAAGTAGTCTATCATCTGACACTGGATGCTCAGCACTGCAGCAAATCACAGCTAAGTTTGTTTCCCGCCCATACAACTGAAGATACGAGAAATACAATAAAACTTACATAAAGCAACTTTTTCATTATGCGAAAACTAAAGCCTTTGGTGGAATTATGAAGAGACTTCACTATGAAGGAGAAAAGATTAATTATGTTTAGTAATGGACAAATAAAACAATGAATTCAAGAGAAAAGTCTATTTGATAGTTGGTAGTGATACATATTAATACTACAAGAACAAGGGAGTATCTAATGAAGTTCAAAAGCAATACATTTAAAGCTGTCAGAGAAAGTACTTTAACACAATATGTAATTAACCTACTGTCTCATTACTGAAACATATCATTGAGGTCAAGAGCTTAGTAGGATTCACCAAAAGAATTAGGAAATACATGCCTAATGAGGACATTTACATACACATCAGACAGGATTTCTGAGGGCACAGTATAAAACAAGAAAGTTTCTTTTAAGCGCTTATGCTTTAATTTCCTTTCTTTAGGATTTGATAATTGCATGACACATCTGAGCTGAAATCCTGCCTCAACAATATGGGTAGCATAGCTACCAACTTCAGTAAAATACTCTTCTCCATCACTGGCAAGGGGTGAAATACTGGAGAAATTGTACAAATAATCTGATTTAGGGTAAAATGACTCACATTCCTCTAATTAAACAACTAAGAGCCATAACATAAATGAGTTCTGAGCACTTAAAAACTGATTAACTACATGCAATTCTGTTAGTAAATTACAGAATCAGGCTAAGCAAATATCTCTCATTTACCTCTTGTTAGTTCTTATCTCTATGAATCTATTATTTTATTATTTTTTTTACAAGCCAAATGGCTCAGACATAATGTAAACTTGGTGATAAATGATTCTGTAATTTAAAGCAAGGGCTTGGGCTGCAGTTGCCCCCCCCTCCCCCCCTCCAGAGTTGGCATGCATTTCCCAGGCAATATAGAGTACGTCACATTTATTAAATTAGGCCTTGGGCTTTCAGGAGACTCTACAAAAGGTTATGTTTGTAATCTTCAGTGTTTATTTTACTATGAAACCAACACATTCAGCAATAAGTCAGATTTATTGTGAAAATAAACACATTAGGACCTTATAAATAGCTGTTAGAAACGTTCCGTATGGTCTGCCAAAAGCCCCAAATGATTGGTTCATGAACTTTTACTCTCTATGCTCTAATGGCTTGAAAAAATTGTTTATTTTTGACTGGTTATGAATAGATGAGGATTATATTTCATCTACGGCCTCCATTAAAGTATCAGGATTTAGAAAACTTCTTCCAAACTTAAGAAACTCACATTAAAAAAATAAACTGTTGACAGCAGAAATACATAATGGAAAAGCAAAATGGAGTGTTATTTTAAGGCTGCATTTATACAGTGAGTTTCTCAATTTATCTGATTGTGTCGCCCTAAAAATAAATAAATAAATCAGCGCCAAAGACACTGTGACAGTTTAATGGTTTTATGCCTGTATCAATTGTTGTAGCATGAGTAGCCACACAGAACTATCACCTTCATCAAGAAGAATTTTACTCTACCTTATACTTGCAGTACGCACGCTTTATCAAGAGTAGAATCCTCTAGGAGGTTAGATGCACATCCAGCTGAACATGATCTGTACCCTTTGGCATGCAATGGCTTAGTATTGTTTTCTCATTCAACACTAGATAAATCCATTACTCAATGTTTTTTGAAAGAAACAGGAGAGAAGAAGAACAGCTGAGAAGCCACCAGGCAGGAGGACACAGGACAGGGAGGGGCCACCACTGTCCAATGTGGAGCAAACACTTGAATCTGGCACTTGCCTGATCTTAGACAAATGCCTCATTGGTTTTAATTGCCAAAACTGTTCCTCTTCGCATGCATAGCTAAATGCTTTCTGCACTGGACTAGTTCAACCAGAAACATCTCCAAGTCAATTACATCAGGGAGCCCCAGCAACCCTCTGCAGTTCCAGCTGCCACTCTCAAATCTTTATCCTTCCCACTCTAAGTACCATCAATGTATCTATTAAAAAAAAAAAAAAACCCTCCATTTTGAATGAGAAAATATCCCTCCTCCAGTTTTTGAAAAAACATGTAGGACTCTCATGTCACCCGATATCCATCAGAAATTAGATGGCATTCCGAATACTAAAAAAATCATGCATCATAATTCCTCTTAAGTGAGCAGAATGACCTCCTCTTAAGGTCTGGTGATGTTCCCCCCCTCCCCCCCCCATTCCATTTAGTTACTTCTACGTGCTACAGCAGATGCACCACATTTTGTGTTAGTTTCTGCTTGAATGAATAATGGAGACATGAGCACTTGTATAAACAGGGAAAGGTATTTAATGAACATATTGTACATACTAAAGAGGCTACTTTCTGCTGGAAAAGTGTAGAATGCATTCTTCCAAGTGCATGAAAATCCTATATTAATGATGCATGAGTTTTCTATGAACTGGGACAGGAATGAACTGTCAACTGCATTTAAAACACTGAATCAAACCTGATAATTGCTCATTTCAACATTAGGAAAAAAAAAGAAAAAAGAAATAACCAACCCTATACAGAAAACAGAAGATGTTTAAAATGCTGTTATTATTTTTGCATAGTTTTTCATTAGAGATCATTTGTTTGTATTTCTATTTTGAAAACTCAAGCCTGCTGGTTCCAGATGAGTTTGCTCCTTTAGAGCTGCAATTTGTTTTATTGTATTTTCATTCATTTTCATTCTCTTCATAAGCAAAAGTAACATTTACAAAACCAAAAGAAGCAGACAGTGTAGCTGGAACCTCGTATTTACAGTGCATTTATAGCACTTGGCACGTTGGTCCCAGTTTTCTGAAAGATATTATTAGATTTGTCAGTGAGCGTCATGCTGCTTTTCCAGGACTCTGTGGGTTCTATCTATGAAGGCAAGTGCTGAGGCTTTAAATGCCTGGTTGCGCTCAAAGCCTTAAGTGAAGCACTTTGGGTTCCTACACAGTAAGAGAACAAGAATTCACAGACAGGACAAGACTAGAAGTCCATCCAGCCAAGAATCCCGAATTCAGCTGTGGCCAGTAGTGGACAAAATAAATGCTTACGAGGAACGGCTACTGAGGGATGCCTCCCTTGTGTACACTCCCAGCTTTGAGCTGGATGCACTACATGTATTTCATCATCATTTAGTCATTCAGAGAAGACAGCAGCATGCCCTCANNNCCTCCCACCCCTTCCCCATTTAGACATTTTAAAAACATCATTTTCCTTAAACTGACATTGTTTTCTAAGTAGAGACAGTTTTCTCATGGGATGGAAGTATATCAACATAGGAAAAAAAATATATTTCTTTAGGAAATAGGTTGTTGGTTTGTTTTTCCCCTTAGCACCAATATAACATGAGATATTTGGGGAAACAAGCGTAAAATTCTATCTGTTTTCCCAAATAAAATACTATTAATGATATATTAACATATATAACCTAGACTGTCTCAATAAGCTTTCCAATTACATATTTGAAGTATTCTTTGAGACTGACATCATTAATATCAATGAAAATTAATGGGAATTCCACAACGTCCTTTAGCGCATTAAAAGAATAATATCCCCTGAGGAAATTATTAAGCAAAACCTTATTTAGCAGTAATATAAAAGAAAGTTATTAGAAAAACACTGGCAATTCAACAGTTCTTATTAATAGTTCAGTTATTTCATTTTCTTTTAAAGGTATTGCAAAAGAAAAGTAAGATATTGATTTTTTATTTGTTAATGTGGCAACTATAGCTCTGATTTGGAACATGTGATTCTAGGAAAGTTGGCTATAGCCAGAACACAACAAGCAAAAGAACGGGATGGTATACAGTGCTTCAGTGAATAATGCTTCCCAGTGGTTTGAATACAGCTGGTGTGGAAGAATCTTTCAGCAACTTTAACTAAAACCAAATCTGAGTTATATTCATCACTGTGTTAATGACTATAGGGAAACAGCCCCGTGCTTGTTCTGGTCTGAGGTTCTACCTAAAGACTTTTTCCCTTTCTCTCTTTCCTAACTTAAAAAAGATTCCATTTTCCATTACTTCCAGATTGAATTTGACAAGTAAAATATCAGAATACTGAGTGAAAGTCCCAAAGTGTAAGTTACATCCAAAGAAGTAACTTCAACATTATGTGAAGTAATACTAGCAGATTTTCCTCACTTTCCAACTGTAAAACCTTTGGTCTGTAATTGGGCACTTTCCCTCCTGGGCCTTCAAAACCAAGGTGAGTGCATTTGGTGGTACAAGAGCTGGCTGGGAACACAAAGAAAGTACTCACACACTTCTCCACACTGCATTCCCATGTGCTTCCTCATCTGCATTCTTTTGCGAGTCTGCATACATAGCTAGGACTAATTTAAAATTCCTCACTTAGACAACACATTCTTGCCTGAGTGATGCACAGCTGCTTCAGAATATTTTGCAGGAGGTTGGTTTTGCTTACTAGCAAACATCTTCCCTAGTGTCTGCTATAAATTAGCCTAGGAGTGCAAATAAAGGAAGTTTTATTGCATTATGTTTAGCAAGTTTCCTTGTGAGAAAATTCTCAACAAAAAAGAAACATCAGCCCAACAATTATACAACTTTGATTGTATGTACTTCTGGAAATTTTATTTGCAAGTTAACAATGAGGAGCAGTCCTTGTCAACAGAAACCTTGCTTCTATTCAGAAGTGGCAGACAGATGGAAAAACATGGCCTAATAGGTATCTACAGACATTGCTATATATTAACATATTATATATTAATTATATAAAGAATTCTATTAATCATATATAATGATTAATTAGATCAAGCTGGAGCACCTGATGGAGCTGTAGGTGTCCCTGTCCATTGCAGGGGAGTTGGACCAGATGGCCTTAAAGAGTCCCTTCCAACTCAAATGAGTCTATGATAATGGATATTACTGTAATGTGTGTAACTGAAAGTTGTAGTCAGATGTTCTTAGCATTCGTATTATCAAAATTTAGGTGGTTAACTTTGGAAAACATATTTATTTGCAATCTTTTGAACAGCTGCATGCACAGGAAAATATGCAACTTCCTGCTACACTAGGCATTTGAATTCACAAATTCCTGATTTTATTTCCTTGCATTCAGAGTACCACAACCACTCTTTAAAAAACAAAAATTGAAAACAAATATTTGAACATTAGTTGTTCAGACACAGCCTTATTTTAAATTTCCACCTTATAAAACTCCATTGTAAAATGAGCATATGTGCAGATGAGAAACTATTTAGGTCAGTTAACTGTCCAAATACTTTTTTTTGCAGAGACAACAACAAAAATGTTCAATATCGTCTGAATTAATAGCACAATAGCGGTGTGGCTCATAACTAACAGAAAACTAAATCAAATTTAAAGCCACCCACCAAGCTGAAAATATTTAGAATTACAACTGTAGCACACTATAACGAAGGATTTCACAAGCCTTACATCCTCACTGTGGACAGCTTGTACATTAAACATTTGATGATGTGAGAAAAACAGAACACACTGTCTGTGTGAAAACCTTCAGTCTAGCAGAGCAACAAAAACAAATATTTCACTGAAAAACTCTCAAACCTGTAAGTGAGGCTACTTTTATTACTGATACAGTATCTGCTTTATCTCCTGGGTGGCCAAAAATGTACTAAGCAAAGGAAAATGAAGTTTTGCCAAAAGAAAGACTTTCTCATTCCTTTGTGTTGCACTACTTGGAACACTAGACCTTCCCTGAAAATCTGGGTTATATTTCCATACCTTGTAAAACACTCTGCATACAACCCGGCACAACACACCCCAGGAGGGTCTGTCACACACCAAACTCTTTGGCATTTCAAATCATTTAGAAGGCCCTACCGACATATGACAGATTTCCACGGACAGCAGCAGCTGCGTGGCCTGGTGTTGTTGCAACTATTAACCTCCGTTACAATCCTGTGGCTGAATTAAGTTGTCTGCCAGCAATTCCAGCTGGCATAATACATTACTATGTGGTGTCATGCTGCTTAGCTATGGTCAGTGTAGTGACATGCTGAGCTCCGTGTGTTCATCTTCTTTTCACAGATAAAGCTTAAATCCTGGAACTTCATGCAAAGTACTGATTTCTTTAAGTCATAGCCAATCCAAGCCTTATCAGTTCTAGTCGTATATACATTTAATCAAAATAAATGTCTAAAGAAATGAAATTCATCTCTGCACGCTGTGGTACTGTACATGACTAGACTGGGAAGAGGACAGTCACAGCTAAATGGCCCGCTGAAGGCAAATAAAGTTGCATGTCTTTATATTGCCTAGTTTTCAGATTGTTGTAAGGGCTGAGACAGCCTGCGGAAGATTAGTGCAAATTCAGTGTAGAGTCCTGCAAGCTATTTCTGGATGGCACCTAATCCTCATCCTGCAAAGCACAATCCTTTCCCAAGGGGCATTCAAGTAAACATTTGCAGGATTTCAGAAATAACATAATTTGGTACAAGATGAACAAATAAGTAAAGCAGCAAAGGCTGCTACTTTGTTAATGCCCAACCTTTTAAAGCAAAGGTCCTTTACCAGCTTGGTTATCAACACTTAAGCAGTTTCAGTCCCAAAACCAAAAAAGCAAAATGCTCAGACAAGTGTTCAGAAGCAGTTACTCATGCATACCCTCACGTTCTTCGCTTGCCAGAAAGCCTGTCTTTAACACTCTTCATGGAAGGTTCAACGAGACAGGCTGCAATTTATTACTGCTATCTGAACCCCACACAATCAGATGACAGTAACAAGCGCAGTCTGTTTCTTCCCTGTTATCATTTAATAGATATCTACTCCACCAGAAATGGGAGAAAATTTAAAGAGAGTGTACATAAACTGTATTGCTCTGAATAACACCTTTACTTCTAACAAACTACATTTGAAACAGCATATAGCTATGACAAAAAAGAATTCAGAATCTGATTTTAAGAATAGCAACACACGAGCAATTCCATCATCACGGTTCATTTTGAGACATAGGGAATATTTCAGAGTGGTATCTTGACAATTGTGATATCTCTCAACTTGTTAGTTGAGAGAAAACTGTTTCTAGTCCTTTCCAGAGGCAAAAACAAGTTAATGATTGGTTTGAATGCGTGTTTGTTTTGTTTTTGGTTTTGTTTTTTGTTTGTTTTTTTTTTTTTTTTATTTCACTACAACCACTATTATGTTAATATGTTTTCATGGAAACTCTTATTTAGAAAAATAAAATACAGAAAGCATTTCATGGATTTTAAAGCGTATTACATTTTCACTATCCAGTTTCCTTTCAAAAAACAGAACTATATTTTAAGATTAACAGCTATTTGAAATGCAGACGGTGAAGCGAGGACAACCTTCCTGAGCAAAGCAAATGAATGAAAAAATGAGATTTTATACAGTCCTATTGTTATTGATTGCATTTACCACATAGCTCTGAAAAACAAGATAACCCTTTCATTAATATTATACTAACTCAACATTAAGCTACACCTTGTATGTTGTGAGATTTTCCTGCAAGACTAGCTTTTTCCTGCCATCCTATTTTTAATGGCATTGATCTTTATTATTTCCAACATTGCATCAATGGCTGAGTGCAGAGCCAAGGGGAAGCAGCTCTGTCTCTGCCATTTCACCACCCCTTGAGATGGGACCTGACGGGTTCCCTGCTTTCACCCTTTTTCCTCCCCTCTTTAATTACAGCCACACCTATGAAACCTTACAACATTACTAACTAGCCTGATCACTTCTGCACTTTTCTGCAGTCACAGTCATTCTTTGAGCTGTTCCTTAAATCATATCAAAAGTTCAGAGAACAAAAGAGAAACAAACTCTTTATATACTTTCCTGCGATCAAAACAAGCTTTAAATGGCATTTGGTTTTGTCACGTGAGGCTTTTTAGGGGAGGAAGGAGGTGATGTCTTTCAATCAACTTGCATGAGAGTCTTTCCCAAGCAAGCAAAATGTGTAAGGAATGCAGAACGGAGCCCTTGAGGTATATGGGGGATGGTGAGGAAAACAAAATTAAAAGTGACTGAGGTGCCTCTGTTAAAACCATCTACTTTGTACGCACATGAACATTTCCTCATTAAAGATTCATAAGGACTTTATAGTTTTAATGCACATGTGGCCAGTGTTACAGTTCAATAGCCAGAATTCTCAAAAAGAAAAGGAAGAAAGATGAGAAGAGATACCTTGCTGTTTTTTTAACTGATTCCCTTTGGAGAGGAAATAGAAACTTGCATTTTACAGACCAAAAAACAGCTACTGCAAAACTCTGCCTTTTTAAGAAAGGCCCGAACAGATGAAAAACAAATCAATGTGTCTGCTGTAACCCATATTCACAACTGCTGCCCATTTTCTGCTTCTGAATTTCTGCATTTTTTTTGCCCCAACGAAGAATGAAGCCACGTCTCTCAGTCACAGCCTTTTTCTACAATCTCCTGCCTGTCTGTGAGGAGCACCCTGAACAGCTCCTTGCCTGCAAACGATAGTAAGGTATGCAAGTAGAGAAGGGCTACTAAGGAAGAGAAATATATTCCTCCCAATATCAAACTGAACATCTGCACACAGGAAGCTCAGCCCTGGATTTCTGTAGGTCAGCCTAGGACAGTGATGACTTCAGCAGGATCTATCCACAACTACTGCAGTTTAAGAACATGCAGATCTTTTCCTTTATGATCAATTTTATGGTGCAGGTTTTACTCTAATTCCCCTACCATCTGTTGAATTTCAAAGGCAGAGACTTCTCTTTAAAAGTAGTCATAATGGTCGTGCCTCACAAGCTCCGCTAATGCTGCCAATCTCCCATCCTGTTACTTTATTTTCACTGGAAAAGAGAAACACTTCCACTGCCCTTCCCCTTGTCATTTTGTTCTTCTGTCTAAATCAGTTGTTTAGCTTTTGGGGTTCCTTTATTTTTCTCTTTTTAGAATCACTGTTCAAGTTGAAAGGGCCCCTAAAAGGCCACCTGGTCCACCTCCCCTGCCATGAACAGGACACACCTACAGCTCCATCAGGTGCTCAGAGACCCTTCAGCCTGACCTTGGGTGACTCCAGGGACAAGGCACCCACCACCTCTCTGGGCAACCTGTGCTGGTGCCTCACCACTCCTATCATAAGGAACATTTTCCTTAGATCTCCTTTTAGTTTGAAACCATTTCCATTGGTCCTATCACAACAGATCCTGCTAAAGAGCCTGTCCCCTATAGAATCATAGAATTGTTCAAGTGCTTTGCCAGAAAGCTATCAGCACCTGGTAAAAAGCACTGACTTCAAGCAGAAGACAGGCAGGCATCAACACACCCTCAGTACTCAATCCAGTATTGAGAATGAGGGAGGATTTAGTTTCACATCAGTAGACTTCTGGCATAGTTTTGCAAAGAAAAAGTTTTGCAACAGGGCAAATAATTGTGTAAGGATTGCCCTCCAGAGGGATTAATCTTTTTAGATTTTTTTCTTCGGACACTCCTAAATGCAACGCAATGCAGACAATCCACTCCTTTGCTAGATCCTCTGTTCAGTGCCTTCCAAGGCAGATCAGAAGCATATTATTTTTAAGCAACGTCTGCTCAAGTGAGCACACCGTGGCTGTAGTTTAAATAGATGCAGAGAAAATTTTTTTTATATATCCTTTTTTCAGCGGTACTCTCCCTTCTCCTTGTGTTAGTATCGGCATCCCATCACACAGTAACACACATCCTGTATTCGCGTTCTACCAGCCTGTTTTCCATCTCTCCTCCTTCCATCCTGATTATTTAACCTCATACTCCATTTCTCATGCTCAGTGTTTTCGTCACTTTTTTTACCCTTTCCATTGGTCGTCTTAATGGCAAAGGCCTTAATTACAGCCTTAACAGTACTACCTTCTACAAAGACCATCTTCATCTCCCATTTCGTTGAGCGCACATGGTTTCCTGATGGTTAATATGCCGTATGACATGACACTGTGACAAGATGCATGGATGAGAAACTCCATGCTTCATGCAGGAAGCTCAAATGCCTGATAAAATAGTCAGCCTTCACATACACTGATTTCCAATTCTATCTAGCTTCCTGTTACAATAAACCCAATTCTATATAGCAAAATATTTAGTGTTTTCAGTTTGACTTTCATTTCCCAGAATTATTTGGCAATAAAATTCTCTATAACCCAATGTAATTATCTCACTGTTGGCTTCAAGACAACAGAATATTTTTGTAGTGAATGACCACATCTGCACTGTGTCAGGCTTAGTTAGAAATTAATAATGGGTACTACCATTCTCCCTACTAATTTTCACGTTCATGATATATTACATTATATCATGATATATTACATTTACAGTGACAGATTAGATCATATGCTTATTATAATAAATGTCAGTCACAAAAGCACTCCAACTTAACTGATAGCAGCATCAAACTTTTTAGATGACAGGTAAAACATATGTATATTCGTGTAAGCTTACTTTGCTAAATATTCTTGTGATTATAGCATGTTATATTACTACCTTTTCCATAGCACAATGCAAAATCTATTCATATGCTTGTGTCCCCATCTAGCATGGGCAAAGACAATGAAGTTGACTTGGATGGTGTAAATAAGAGCAGTTCCATTATAAAACCTAGATTTCCGGGAAAAAGAAAGTATCATATTTGATACTTTTCAGTACAAGATATCTGATACATTACCATGAAGAAAATTTCAAGGTTCTTTATGATTAAACTGTGTAACTTAATTAGCAAACTTGAAATGATTACTACTTAAAATCTATTAAAAAGCAACAACATAAAAAAACCTGATAAATCTATACTGAAATTTATTTTCTAGCATCCTAGACTTAATCTTTCTTAATTCATTCTACTAACAGAGGTACCCCTGTCACCATCTAGTCTGATTTGCTTATAATAAAGCATTTGCAAAAGGTTCTTATTTTCAGCAATCATATGATATTAGATATTCAAGTGAGGATTTTTTTATATACACAAATGTTCTGTATTAAGTTTGTGCACCATTAAGATTTTCATTAGCAAACTAAACCACTGATATAAAAATTCCATCACATACTATTCCAAAAAGTACATCTAAGCAATCAGAATTTTCCTACTCTATTCTACAATTAATGAGGTTACAATTTTTCTATCAATGCTTTTCAATCACATACACTAATGTGTTATCATCCAGAGCCCTCTATGCATCTTTGAACTCATTTTTTTTTTTTTTTTTTTTTTAAATGTATGCACATGCATCAAGTTACTCTAAGAATGACTTAATGACTTTTACTAGGAATTTTCACCGTGTTGATATATGACACACACACACAATGTACCAAGTGAATGTTGCAGAATCATTCGTTCCAATGTTTTATATAAATCTTTGCACAAATGTAACGGATACTGTTTAAAACTTAGCAATTCAGCCGAATGAAAACATATTATTACTAAACCGTGAAGGACCGCATCTGAAACTCAGAGACAAATCTCCGCCAGATTCCAAGTCTGAGTATTTCAAATCTGAATGTAGCAGTGTTGAGAGAGAAGAAGGGAGTGGATAAAAATCACTATTTTGCACAATTTCTTTAGGTCCTGTCAAAATCCCTTTTCCATTTGTCCTCAGAAAGAATTCAGCTGCTTTTCAACAAATCTCTGTAAGACATTCACCTCTAGCTTAACCTAAACAGACAAACAGCCACCAAAAGATCTGATGAAATTATTAGCACTAGAGATTAAAAATACAGAATTAGAACAAATCTGTGCTAAGCTTTTGGAAGAGACCTTTGTACAGAGAAAGAGAAGATTTCAAAATTAAAGTTTAAACCTTCTAAATGTACCATTGAGAAACCAAGTCTGCATTTTGGAAGATTTTTAAAGGGCAATATTATACTAATAATCTATATAATATAATTTCCAGAATAAAGGAAAAGTATGCATTTCTAAATTACGTCAGTGGCAACACCAATTTTAGTATGAGTATCTATTATATCCCAAGAAAATACAGTATAAAATTCTCTTAAATAGTTATAAAGATAATGTTCAAAGCATATTTTAGAAGAGTTCTACAGTAGAGTAAATTAGATGCTTCTCCTGGAAAAAGGAATTTACGATTCATGGTCATTATGCAACCAAGCAAACCAGGAATGGGTACCCAAATTTATGACTGTTCAGAGTATTAAAAAACAAACAAACCCACAATCCAGAAGTAGTACATATATAAAACCGTTAAGCATATTTATTTTAAGCAAAACACATGCAGATCAAATGATGGCAGATGTACCTGTGGCTGATAGAAACTGTGTTATCTCAAGGCTGGACTCATTTCCAGCATCACTTCAGGCATACATTTTTGTTCAGGTTAAAATAAATGATACTTCTTTAGAATTACTGATTAGCTTTAAAAACATCTTCTAACAAGGGTTACCTGTTTGTTCAACAATAGGCAAAAGAAACAAACAGGAAGGGCAAATCATTGAAGGGTGGTATATTACATGTAAAAGTTTCAAGCTCATCCAAACTGCTGCCTTCCTCTGCAAGGAGCAGTAAGCTCTAAGCACTTCCATTCCCTCTGTCTCTGAGAAAAGGAGGAGGGAGCAAAGAGTTGGGCATAGAATAGTGATCTGTGGCAGTGCCACACTTTGTGTTTCAATCAACCCCTTCTTCAAACGCTTCTTTTTTTTCTTTGACATTGTTAGGAAAGAAGAGAATAAGCAGTAAAACAGGACACCTTTAATTTAATTCTATAAAGTCAGGTAGGATAAAATGAAATGGGAATGCCTAGGCTAATATAATTTTTAAAAGTAAATTTTAAAAGTCCCTTGTTCTCTAGCAATAATATATACAAATATACTATTAGGAAAAATCAGATGAATAAGCCAGAAAACAAAACTGACATAGCCCCAGATGTAACACAGAAAACTCCAGGAATAGTTGGCATGCAAAAGGAGAAATGCCAGTTAAGAACAAAAAAATGGCTTTGGCTTTTTAGCATTCTGGGCTGAAGCTGGCTTGCTGGGTAATTGGCTGACTGACTGTTCAGCTAACTTTCTGGGTGAGTGCTGGAGCAGGCTGCCTGACTTCCTTCAGGCTCACAGCTGGCAAATTGGCACTGATATTATACATACATGCACATGCATTCTTTATTACTTTCTTTGAATCCACACTTACTCTGTCTCACATAAGAGCCGGGAACTTCAATGGGAAATGAACGGTAATCACAACTAGAATAAATATTGCCAAACTGGCAGTATTATTGTCATCTATGAGCTCATATTTAGCTAACCTGAATTCATCCTAGCGAGTGATGCAAACAGTGCACTCGTGTAGCTGTGCAGTAGAAATTCATGATGATTTGTTCTATTCTTAATATCAGAACATTGGCTCGTGAACAATGAAGCTAAAGGTAATATTATCAAGATAATTATGCTTTTAGAAGAATTGTTCTTAAAGTCAAGATCAATACAAGTTGGCCAGGTATGCTGCTATCTCTGTACTGAAACAAGAAATTTAAAGTTTTGATTCAGCCTGCAAATAGACTGCTCCTTTTACACCGGCCTATTACTACCGCTTGACAGTAAAACCTGTAAGCCGGTAAAAAAGGTTCTTTCACTCATTCTTCAAGATTAAGGATGCAATACCTTGCATGATCCTGTCCGCCTTCTGCTGGCTCACCACACCTCATTAGAGTTTGTTTTTCTTATATCCTTATATCATATTTTAAATGTTCCTGAAGTACACAGTGACTTAAGTAGGTCATCAGAAAAGCTTTGGCTTCAGAAAGTTTTCTTCGTGGAAGTCTGACTGTGGGACACCAAATGCTGTTTACCCTTCCCAGGTATCTTAGAAGATTTAAGTTTCCTGAAAATCCAGTTGAGGAGAACGGTATCCACATCTGCTTATACAAGAGACTAATTTAACAAAAAAAGAAAAAAGGGATACATACAGGACTTCACAGTGTACCATCAGTAACTTCACTACAGATTTACAACCTCTGACATATGCAAGCATTAAAATAAATAATCACACAGTTAATTCTCTACAGTTTATCAGAAATCCTAAAGATTTATTCTGTCGAAGCTCAGCCATCACACCAAATGTTTGAAGAAAGATATTTGGTGGGTTTTGCTCAGCAAAAGAAAGCATGGCAGACCATGTGCTCGCAAGTTCCACAAGCTGAAGTAACAACAACGCTGACAACGACATGCCTGTAGGGGCTTTTGCATATGTTGGCATGATCCCAGAGTCCTGAAGAGTTCATGCTCTGATTGCTGGCATGTGCTTAGCTCCACAAGCTCAGTAGACTTCTGTGGTAAATTACAGCATTATGTTCTTTGTAGACCTCATCCAGAGAGATGGCTTCACTTCTCAGCTTGAAGCTACCTTTCTTCCTAGAATGCTTCCTAACAAAATGTCTGCTCAGCCTCATGCCAGGTTCGTGTCTGGGAGAAATGCGGGCAGTTCCTGTGAAAGAGGGGAGCATTAGGGAACTGCATTTCCATACATGAGGTGAGTAAAGACAAGGGCTACTGAGAGGCATTAGGCAGGCTGAAGATATAAAACTTGGCTTAGTTCATTCACGTAAGAACAAGAGTTCCATTGTTTTACTGAGGTATTTTCACACTACCATGTTTTAGTGGATGTAAGTAAAATGAGCCAAAACTAAGAGAGAATATAGGACTTCATGCACACTTACAGATCTGTTTAAATAATTATTCAGATATTTAATGCAAGAATAAAGTACCTGTCTTGGTATATGAATAAGTAGTCAGAATGATCCGAGGACAAAATTACAGTAATCAATGACAATTGTTTTTTAAATGATCTCACAGGAATCACATGCCTAAGAAATGAATATTACACTTAAAAAAAATAATAAATCAGAGAAGCACTGGGAATTATCACAGGGCAGAGACTTGAAATTAGGAAATAGAAATTTAGAACATACATCCATTAGCACAGTAACCCAAAACAGAGGTGGAAAGACCAGAGATTTCTTTATGTCAATACGAGTGAAAGAAGAAAGCTTGTATAAAGATCATTTCCACATGTGGTGTTGCTAACCCTTTCCAAACAGGCAGGTGCCTTCTAACATTTCACACGCATCCTCCACTCTTCTGATAATATTTATGATTTTAACATACTACTTCTTTTACTTAAGGCTAAATGGTTTTCCTTTCATTATCACTACTTAACATAAATTAGGACAAGGTGAGTGGAAATAGTAGGAAATGGATGAATGAAGGAGAAACTATGTCAAAGCTATTAGCTAAGGTGAATTTTCTCCTCTGACAGTAAGAGAATACATGAGCAGGCAGGTGTATGAAACCAGGGAGCAGCTGCTGTGGAGTAACAGAGCCAACAGGAAAAAGGTAAATAAATTAGATGTCTATTTCTGCTTTGGAAGAAAAACCATTGCATTTGATTTACATAAACCACAAAGTGCTCATTACAAACCTCTACCTACACACCTGAACACATGGAAATCAGGAGACAAAGGTTTCTGTTTTACCCTCTGTCTCTACTCAGATGACAATTCCAATAAATAAATAAAAAAAATTTGATTTACCAAATTTACAATTTTAGAGACAGCATAAAGAAGAACTTCCCCCATTCAGAGAACTCAGCATTCAGGGAGAACAGAAAAATAAGGAGGAAAGTAGAAATCAATTCAATGTCATCAGTAGGGAGCTTTCAAGTTTCCTAGGGTTTAAATGACAATTTGGTCAGCACTAATACACAAGACCAGAGAAAGCAGCTTTATACAGATCTCCTAAGCCCTAATATCCCAATGAATTTCCAGAGAGTATTTTCTCAAGAAGGGTTTTCCTTCTATTCAGCTGTACGTGAGCTTTACAGTATGAGTGTAACTTTCAGATGTTAGACCAAGCTGAAATTTTTCTAGTCCGAGTATTCAATGAATGGGACACAAATCCACTTGCTAGACTATTAAAAAATAATATATTGGATACAAAATAAATCAGATAAGAATGTTACTTTTAGATACATTTTAGGCTTTGTGCCCATAAATATAAACACTTCATGGTTACTCTCATGATGTCATTGAGATTAACCTAGTTTTGGTTTGCTTTGCCAAGGAAAGTAAATATTACAGCATTGTTTATTAGTCGTGAACACCACAATGAGAAAGGAATTTGTTTAAATTAAAGGATAACAGTCCTATAAAATAACATGGGTAAAAGTAGGCCATTAAGTACATTTAAAATACATATTAAAAATGTAAAAATAAAACAAAAAAAGAAGCTCAACTAATACAGGAAAAAAAAAAAAAAGATTTGGAGCAGCCCTTAAATTATTTGCTCAAAACGCTGTTTGAAGCTGCTACAGAAGGAATTCTGTGCCTGGGTGGGGTTTGTTGAAGTTAGAAAACACAATCTGTGACATGAGTCTTTGCATCTTTACCGCAGAAGCCTCTCAGCACTGCAAGGTTCAGCAGCAGTGTGTTACTTTTTGCTTGATGCAGGACATGGCTTCTGGAGGTTCCTCTCTTACACCTCTACACCTTTTTAATTAAAATGCCAAAAAAGGCCAAGAGAGGGAGTGTTGCATGTTATGTGCTGGCAACCTGAACTGGTGAGGCACTGAAAAAATGTTGGTGCCCATGTTGGCACGCTTGAGGTCAAAGGAACTGTCAGGTTTGGACTGATAAGGATTTATGTGTTCCAATGGCAAAGAAACATAAAAAGAAAACGGAAAAAAAAACACATGACATGATGACTTCATCTTCCCTGACACATTATAATTTTAAGAGACATTATTTTGAACTGACGTTTCAAAGTTCTTAATGGAGTGCTGGAAAGCAATTAACGGCATGGTTAGTTTATGGCATACATGATGACAGGGAGCACTGAACAAATTTTCTTCTTATCCCTGGAAACAGCCTGGCTGCAACCCATTCTTCTCTCACATTCCTAAATATTTTTGTGAGCTCACACAACTCTGTACAGTACGAAAGCTTAATACAGTACTTAAACTTCACTCAGCTGGGAGAATTGTCCCTTGTGAGGCACCAGCACTTCTCAGAAATACCTACAAGCAATTAATAGTACAAAGGGGGAAAAGCTATCAAATGCTCAACTTAGCTGCTGACACAGTACAGAAAACACTGCTTTGTTCTGAACACAATGTACTTTAAATTCTCATTTCAGCTGAAATGCATGTCTTTAAGGTCTTTTAAAAAGCATTAACTTGCTTTGCATTGAAACAAACGTGAATATTGAACACAAAAAAAAATAGAACACTTGCTGAAAATAACAAATGCACCATGTATTTGGGGAACGTACATCAGTGGTAAAAGTTTCTTTCATTGGCCAGTAATTACAGCATTGTACCACAAGCATTACAGCTATGGTTGAGGGGGCATGCTTTTTAATAATTTTTTTTTTCCCCAGGTACCTAGAACTAAAATCATTTTTCCTGATGTAGCATCTTCCAGATTTTTTCATAGAAATGAATTGTTATGAAGAGTTTCAAGCTGCCCCTCTGGCAGTTTTCTGGGTTATAAAAGCATGATAAAAACATTTTATTTATGCTTCGACAAGTTTCTTGCATTATGCTAACTCAAGTGGCTTATTTTTAACTAAAACTGCTTATTTCTACTAGATGAAGCTCAGTGTCATTGTGTAGAATCATTTCAGTTTATTCATTCAGTACCTAAGACAATACAAATCCACATTTTTATTCCAGCACAATGTTCCTTTCAACGAAACACTTCCTAAAGTAGACCATGGAGGAATTTTGTAATTCCTTTTTTTCCACTGAATATGTGCATAGCTCAGACTACACAAACATCCTCTATAGCTCTCCCAGTCACTTTCCATTTCAAGAACGAGGCAATTTGTGTTAACGCAAGACAGCTTATCATGTGCTAAGTCTGCATGCAATTTTCTCGTGAGAACAACCATTTTGTACCTACTTGACACACGCAGCACTATGCTACAGCCAACTAATCAATTCTGTCTATATTAAGAAGTGGGGAGAAAAACTGCCCACAGCTCTAACATTACATCAGCTTTCCTAACTATTTTAGACAACTTATTTCTGTTTTGGCTTTGGGTTGTTTTGTTTGTTTGTTTTGGTTTAAAATTCAATTGGCATAAACGTACTCCATTCTTCCTTCAGTTCTTTTTGACTGTATTCTATTTTATTTTTTTAATTTTACCTTCTTGGAGATTCTTGGTCAAGTACAGAGCTAGAGAATAAGCTATGCTTTCTGCAGGCATCCCAAAAAATTTTGATGGCTACGATCTCCAAAGGCCGTTGGCTGCCCTTGGCAGATTTATACACTACTGTGATGTGAGCGAGCAACAGCAGGCCTTTGTCAGAGACCTCACAAGTCTGCAGAGTTAAGCTTCTGGAGGAGAATGTATTTTATACGTTATTCTTTTTCCGCAAATAAGCGAGTGAGAAACATCTGCCATTTGATACTGAGTCAGAGATAGAGAGAGCAAAATAAAGCAAGTGATTCAGTAGAGCCCAGACAGCTCTCAGGGGGAGCTCTGGAGTTTGGAGCTTTTTTCTGATACAGAGGGGAGACGTTCCTGTTCAGGGCCTGAGGTCTCACGTTTTATGTCCAGGTGTGACCAAATGAGGCAACCACCTTTGGTCATGTGAACAGTAAAAATGTTAAGGAGCACATCACAGAATCATAGAATCATAGAATCACAGAATCATAGGGGTTGGAAAGGACCTCCAGAGATCATCGAGTCCAACTCCCCATCGCATGTAAACACAAGGCATATTGCAATACTTTTTAAAGTCTGAAAGTATTATTCCATCCACATAAGCAACAGCTTACAGTTGAGGAATCGCAACCACAAAATAGCGAATGGAGGACTGCTAACAACTTAGCTCACAGCTCACTTGGTAAGACCAGCTCAGTCATTAGCAGCTAGCACCAATCCTTACCAGCTCGGCTTCCAGCACACTGCCATGTGACTGCATACAAACTGCCCTTAAACCGCACTTCTGTTTTTCCTCCAACAATTAGCATGCCATTTCTTTACAGAAAAGGTACACATTCAGTCCTTCGTCATATAGTTCAGTTTTATCACTGCAAAAAGGTTCTGCTATGTGGAAACAAAATAGTACAGACTTGAAATGAAGTACTGACACATTTGACAAAGACGTTCCTTAAATTGCTGCATCCCTAGAAAATGTTTTTATACTGGCATGTGGCATTTCCAACAGAAGCGTGTTGTTAGGGAAAAAGAAATGCAAAATGTTACAAGCATAGCAATGAAACCTGACAAACCACGGATGTCTTAAATACCATTACCATAGCACATATATACCAGCAGCTGGCAGCTCCGTGCCCAGGCTGAAAGTATAGTTCGCTGCCAGGGCAGGAAGAATGCAATCCCAGCAGCCCGTTTAGCATGGTATAAATTCCTAGCAGCAAATGACCAGTGACAAGCCTCACATCTCACTCTGAAGCACAGAATTAAGAGCACAGACATGGCCTGGTAGACCATACTGTTTCTATCAGAGGGAAAATTTCTCCGAGATCCAGAGAAATGAACACTGAAGACAAATCAACAACAGACTTAAGGTAGAAAAAAAGATGAAAATCACACTTGGTTCTGGACATCTTGAACTAGAGCTATGGCATTGACTTTGCTAACCAGTTTTTCCAGAGTTAATTGCTACTGTTTTCACTGGTGCTGTAATATCCAAAAGGAATCATGAACTCCTTTGAGAACTGCTGCTTGTTTTCAGTGCTGTGCTGTAGAGGCTCTTTGCAAGTATACATACAGAGCAGTCTCATCTTCTACAATATGAAGCATATGATGTTTAGTAGTCTATATTGTGACTTTGTGCTGGAAAATAATAATTGACTAGAGGAAAAAAATCCATTATCTTTCTGTCAGATTGCATTACAAGTTTCTTGACGGGCACTTCATGCTTGTAAGACTTACAGAACCTGTGCCTATTAGAACAAGGGTGATATAATTTTTTAATTTCTAACTCTTCTGTTTCCAACAGTCATGCAAACAATAACAAGTTTCATAATTCCTGATGTGATGCTAAATCTCTCATTGATACTGCACACTAAGACATAATAATGTCTGAAGTTTGGAGAACTCAGAAGTGGTGGTGGGTTTTTCTGTTGTCCCTTCCCCCTCTCCAAAGGGAAAGCTTAGTTTTTGCTTTCTTTTTTTTTTTTTTTTTTTTACAAATAAAAGGTAATAAATGTTGAATGAGAATTTTCCTCTATCACTCTGCTTAGCTAACAACACTGTAGTCATCTCTCAATCATACACAGAGACTAAAAGGGNTTTATATTTCACTACAACCACTATTATGTTAATATGTTTTCATGGAAACTCTTATTTAGAAAAATAAAATACAGAAAGCATTTCATGGATTTTAAAGCGTATTACATTTTCACTATCCAGTTTCCTTTCAAAAAACAGAACTATATTTTAAGATTAACAGCTATTTGAAATGCAGACGGTGAAGCGAGGACAACCTTCCTGAGCAAAGCAAATGAATGAAAAAATGAGATTTTATACAGTCCTATTGTTATTGATTGCATTTACCACATAGCTCTGAAAAACAAGATAACCCTTTCATTAATATTATACTAACTCAACATTAAGCTACACCTTGTATGTTGTGAGATTTTCCTGCAAGACTAGCTTTTTCCTGCCATCCTATTTTTAATGGCATTGATCTTTATTATTTCCAACATTGCATCAATGGCTGAGTGCAGAGCCAAGGGGAAGCAGCTCTGTCTCTGCCATTTCACCACCCCTTGAGATGGGACCTGACGGGTTCCCTGCTTTCACCCTTTTTCCTCCCCTCTTTAATTACAGCCACACCTATGAAACCTTACAACATTACTAACTAGCCTGATCACTTCTGCACTTTTCTGCAGTCACAGTCATTCTTTGAGCTGTTCCTTAAATCATATCAAAAGTTCAGAGAACAAAAGAGAAACAAACTCTTTATATACTTTCCTGCGATCAAAACAAGCTTTAAATGGCATTTGGTTTTGTCACGTGAGGCTTTTTAGGGGAGGAAGGAGGTGATGTCTTTCAATCAACTTGCATGAGAGTCTTTCCCAAGCAAGCAAAATGTGTAAGGAATGCAGAACGGAGCCCTTGAGGTATATGGGGGATGGTGAGGAAAACAAAATTAAAAGTGACTGAGGTGCCTCTGTTAAAACCATCTACTTTGTACGCACATGAACATTTCCTCATTAAAGATTCATAAGGACTTTATAGTTTTAATGCACATGTGGCCAGTGTTACAGTTCAATAGCCAGAATTCTCAAAAAGAAAAGGAAGAAAGATGAGAAGAGATACCTTGCTGTTTTTTTAACTGATTCCCTTTGGAGAGGAAATAGAAACTTGCATTTTACAGACCAAAAAACAGCTACTGCAAAACTCTGCCTTTTTAAGAAAGGCCCGAACAGATGAAAAACAAATCAATGTGTCTGCTGTAACCCATATTCACAACTGCTGCCCATTTTCTGCTTCTGAATTTCTGCATTTTTTTTGCCCCAACGAAGAATGAAGCCACGTCTCTCAGTCACAGCCTTTTTCTACAATCTCCTGCCTGTCTGTGAGGAGCACCCTGAACAGCTCCTTGCCTGCAAACGATAGTAAGGTATGCAAGTAGAGAAGGGCTACTAAGGAAGAGAAATATATTCCTCCCAATATCAAACTGAACATCTGCACACAGGAAGCTCAGCCCTGGATTTCTGTAGGTCAGCCTAGGACAGTGATGACTTCAGCAGGATCTATCCACAACTACTGCAGTTTAAGAACATGCAGATCTTTTCCTTTATGATCAATTTTATGGTGCAGGTTTTACTCTAATTCCCCTACCATCTGTTGAATTTCAAAGGCAGAGACTTCTCTTTAAAAGTAGTCATAATGGTCGTGCCTCACAAGCTCCGCTAATGCTGCCAATCTCCCATCCTGTTACTTTATTTTCACTGGAAAAGAGAAACACTTCCACTGCCCTTCCCCTTGTCATTTTGTTCTTCTGTCTAAATCAGTTGTTTAGCTTTTGGGGTTCCTTTATTTTTCTCTTTTTAGAATCACTGTTCAAGTTGAAAGGGCCCCTAAAAGGCCACCTGGTCCACCTCCCCTGCCATGAACAGGACACACCTACAGCTCCATCAGGTGCTCAGAGACCCTTCAGCCTGACCTTGGGTGACTCCAGGGACAAGGCACCCACAACCTCTCTGGGCAACCTGTGCTGGTGCCTCACCACTCCTATCATAAGGAACATTTTCCTTAGATCTCCTTTTAGTTTGAAACCATTTCCATTGGTCCTATCACAACAGATCCTGCTAAAGAGCCTGTCCCCTATAGAATCATAGAATTGTTCAAGTGCTTTGCCAGAAAGCTATCAGCACCTGGTAAAAAGCACTGACTTCAAGCAGAAGACAGGCAGGCATCAACACACCCTCAGTACTCAATCCAGTATTGAGAATGAGGGAGGATTTAGTTTCACATCAGTAGACTTCTGGCATAGTTTTGCAAAGAAAAAGTTTTGCAACAGGGCAAATAATTGTGTAAGGATTGCCCTCCAGAGGGATTAATCTTTTTAGATTTTTTTCTTCGGACACTCCTAAATGCAACGCAATGCAGACAATCCACTCCTTTGCTAGATCCTCTGTTCAGTGCCTTCCAAGGCAGATCAGAAGCATATTATTTTTAAGCAACGTCTGCTCAAGTGAGCACACCGTGGCTGTAGTTTAAATAGATGCAGAGAAAATTTTTTTTATATATCCTTTTTTCAGCGGTACTCTCCCTTCTCCTTGTGTTAGTATCGGCATCCCATCACACAGTAACACACATCCTGTATTCGCGTTCTACCAGCCTGTTTTCCATCTCTCCTCCTTCCATCCTGATTATTTAACCTCATACTCCATTTCTCATGCTCAGTGTTTTCGTCACTTTTTTTACCCTTTCCATTGGTCGTCTTAATGGCAAAGGCCTTAATTACAGCCTTAACAGTACTACCTTCTACAAAGACCATCTTCATCTCCCATTTAGTTGAGCGCACATGGTTTCCTGATGGTTAATATGCCGTATGACATGACACTGTGACAAGATGCATGGATGAGAAACTCCATGCTTCATGCAGGAAGCTCAAATGCCTGATAAAATAGTCAGCCTTCACATACACTGATTTCCAATTCTATCTAGCTTCCTGTTACAATAAACCCAATTCTATATAGCAAAATATTTAGTGTTTTCAGTTTGACTTTCATTTCCCAGAATTATTTGGCAATAAAATTCTCTATAACCCAATGTAATTATCTCACTGTTGGCTTCAAGACAACAGAATATTTTTGTAGTGAATGACCACATCTGCACTGTGTCAGGCTTAGTTAGAAATTAATAATGGGTACTACCATTCTCCCTACTAATTTTCACGTTCATGATATATTACATTATATCATGATATATTACATTTACAGTGACAGATTAGATCATATGCTTATTATAATAAATGTCAGTCACAAAAGCACTCCAACTTAACTGATAGCAGCATCAAACTTTTTAGATGACAGGTAAAACATATGTATATTCGTGTAAGCTTACTTTGCTAAATATTCTTGTGATTATAGCATGTTATATTACTACCTTTTCCATAGCACAATGCAAAATCTATTCATATGCTTGTGTCCCCATCTAGCATGGGCAAAGACAATGAAGTTGACTTGGATGGTGTAAATAAGAGCAGTTCCATTATAAAACCTAGATTTCCGGGAAAAAGAAAGTATCATATTTGATACTTTTCAGTACAAGATATCTGATACATTACCATGAAGAAAATTTCAAGGTTCTTTATGATTAAACTGTGTAACTTAATTAGCAAACTTGAAATGATTACTACTTAAAATCTATTAAAAAGCAACAACATAAAAAAACCTGATAAATCTATACTGAAATTTATTTTCTAGCATCCTAGACTTAATCTTTCTTAATTCATTCTACTAACAGAGGTACCCCTGTCACCATCTAGTCTGATTTGCTTATAATAAAGCATTTGCAAAAGGTTCTTATTTTCAGCAATCATATGATATTAGATATTCAAGTGAGGATTTTTTATATACACAAATGTTCTGTATTAAGTTTGTGCACCATTAAGATTTTCATTAGCAAACTAAACCACTGATATAAAAATTCCATCACATACTATTCCAAAAAGTACATCTAAGCAATCAGAATTTTCCTACTCTATTCTACAATTAATGAGGTTACAATTTTTCTATCAATGCTTTTCAATCACATACACTAATGTGTTATCATCCAGAGCCCTCTATGCATCTTTGAACTCATTTTCTTTTTTTTTTTTTTTTTT